>JAHWLF010000948.1:0-10235 GCA_024679295.1 Phytophthora parvispora
GTGAAGCGCTTGGAAGCCCGCGCGAGTCGCGTTCACGAACGGCCACGTGTTGATAACCACGACGCCGCCCTGCGGGATCTCGTGCGCCGAGCCCAGCAGCATGACGAAGCACACGAGCACCGCGAAGCTGGCGCAGATCCAGCGCTGGTGGGTCTCGTGGCGGGGCTGCTCCATGCTCGCTCCGATCTGATTAGCTCGATCCTAATTGCCAGGAGACCCGATAAGGGGATAAAAAGAGTGCAGGATACTGTACGTTGGTGTCAAGTACGTATGCAGCTCATGCTCATGCTCGTGTTAGCTGTATGTATAGAGTTCAATCGGCGCATTTCGGCTACTTCCATTCGGGCTTCTCCCTCGCCCGGGCTGTGGCTTGCTGCTGGGCACGCAACGCCTTCGTGAGCGACACACTCCTCGCAATGCGCTGCACATACGCGGGGGCTTCGATCGTGCGCGGCTTGAAGGTGCACTCGGCGAACTCGCCCATTTCCTTCTCCTGGATGGCTCGACGCTGCTTGATGGTGTGTGCCTGACTCTGCTGCTGGATGCGCTGCAGATACGTGTCCGGGCTGGAGAGGATCTTGAGGCGGCCCTCGTGGCGCTCCGACATGCGGTTCAACTGCGGGCGGAATGTCAGTGCGGCCATCTCCTCTTGCTCCATTTTCAGCTTCATCAGCCGCTGTGTCGTCTCGCGACGCAGCAGATCGCCACGACTCAGCTCGGTGATCGAGCGCGGTTTTCGCTTGGTGCTGGCCTGATTGATGGCTGGCTTGAACGTACAATTCGGGTCCTAGATGAGTGCACGAGGAAAGTGAGCGATGGTTGTTTCGAACAGAGACTAGTAGCATGAACAAACCTACCGATGAGCGAACAGTCTTCTTCTTCACATTGTCATGCTCCTTACGAAGAGCGTAGGTAGAAATGCGCTCCAGGAAATCGCCCTTGCGCCCGTTCTCCATCATTGCGAGCGACTTTTTGTTGATGGTCGGCTTGTACCCTGGGGTAAGCTGCTGCTTGGTTAGCTCAATGCGTTTGTTCCGTGCCTGCTCGTGAAACTTCTGCCGCTCGATAAAATTCTTAAACTGGCGTGCACGTTCCTCTTTTCCTTCTCGACTTTGCTCAGCGTCAACTGATCGTGGCCCTTGTCCACGCCGGCGTCGACTTTTGCCCCCGGGTCGCACCGAAATATCGTCTTGGCACGAGCGAGGTGAACTCACCTCCAAGATTTCCCTATCCTCGTCGTCATCATCGCCAAACAGGGATAAGCTTCTCCTCCTGCCGCTACGGCCTCTAGCTGGAGACTTTCCATCATCTGAATCCGCACAACACGGCTTGCTCAACCGCTCGTAAATGTTCTGCTGCAAATAAAGCTGTGCAGATACCATTTCTGACCGAATGTCGTTCACTTTGGGGTAAAATGTGCATTCGGCTAGCTCCTTCGCGGCGGCCTCGCGAGATGCTGCTGTCATCGATGGTGAAGAAGTCGTCTTGGACATGTATTTCGCCTTGACTTTGTCGCTCTGATTAATCTTCGGCTTGAATGTGCATTGGCGCTCGATCTCTGCTTCTTCGTCAGCTTTAAGCTTAGTTGCAAGCTCCTCTCGAATTCTGTAGTTGTCTGCCTCCTGATAAAGACGCTCGGAAACAGCCTGTAATATGCTTAGTCCCTGGTTGGAGACACCCGTAGACTGTCGTCCACGTAGTTTCGCGACTACTTTGGTAGACTTTGGGTTGATTTTTGGTGCAAAGGTGCACTCGTCCAACTCCGACTGCAATAGCTGCTGCTTCATTTGCTCTCGGATGGCATCCTTCTGGGACTTCCAACGTGTAACTCGCGCGTGGAATTGACCGTCTGTATTGTTATTGCTTCCGGATGCACCAGGTTTTCCGCCGTTGTTGCCCGTAGTCGTCATGTGCCCGTCGTCAAGCTCGTCACGGAACTGCTCAGTGAAATCGAGATACTGCTGTTCGCCCCCTCTATCCTCGCGTTTGAGACCAAAGTCATCATCAACAAGCTGCGCTTGTCCTGACGAATTAGGCTGAGGTGAGTACACGTAGCTTTGTCGGTTGGGTTCATCGCGATCTCGAGCAAAATGTTCACCAGGACTGCCAAAATCTGGAAACAAACCTCCGGTGTGCTGTGGATATGACGCAAAAGAGTTGCTGTCGTTCACTGCAAAGGGGTCGCGTATTTCTTCGTTGCGTTGATCGAAGGATATTTCGTGTAACAGGCTTTCGTCTTGAAACTCGGCACTTTGTGCTTGGGACTGTTGCTGGTAGTGAAGCCGCAGAGCGTTGCTCACTTGACTCGACGCAGACGCGCGCGTCTTAGTCGCCATCCATTCCTGTACGCTGAATCGCTTCGCTTTATCATGCGATACCCCCGTTGCTAGCAGCTCTGCATCATTCTCTACAATCGTAGCGCCCGGTTTGACAACGTGATCAAGTACTGGAGGCATCAAGAAGGCACGAGGGGACACGGGGGTTGTTGGTACTGTGTGCACCGGAAATGTCGTGGGCGCCACAGCTGCACCAAAAGAAAATTGTGTAGGAGCTGATAACGAAGGAGCAGCGCTAACCTGAGGGACCACAGTGCTGGGGGTATAATTTCCTGCGACAGAAAATGAAAATGACGGCGTGAAGGTTCCCGTCTGAAAGACCGATGGAGACGCTTGATAGTTTGCATTCGTCGTCATTTGAGGAGGAGATGAGGAGTTATTTAGCGCGGTCGGAGCGGGAGGCGGAACGGAGTGGTTTGCGGTAGCTGGAGCTGCCTGCAGCTTGGCCAGTTGCTGGAAGAGCTGCATTTTGGAGATCTCGCCGCTCTTCAGTTGCTGCATGAGCCCCGAGACTGCTGTACCTGGCGACGCGGAGGCCTCCATTTTGCGGGCACCGAACGGCAAACCGGCGAGTATTCCTCTTGCAGCTCGAGCAGTGTCTTTTCAGGCGTGCTGGTATTTTTGTCTTGCTTGGGCAGAGGCTATAAGTAAAATGAGGACGCCGCCGATAGAGGTCCTATTCGCCTGGAGCTTGCAGAAAATGTCCGTTTGCTTTAGTGGAGCATGAAGGCAGTCGAGGCCGACAAATATTATTGCAGTTTCGTGCAGCAACAACCGAAGCGACAAGGGATTCTAGCAACAAGGAAAAATGAATGTATCTTGTCCCCATTACGCTACAGTGCTCGTAATCTCCTCTTCCATACTAGCCATGTTGTCCGTCATGGCGTTGGATGACGGAGAAGTTCGTGGCCGAGGTGAAAATAGCGTGTCGTCCTGCACCACATGCTTCTCTACAAACTCGATGAACCTGTCTCCGTAGAACTCGGGGTTCACGGCCGAGATCTGCTTCCGGTTGTGTCTCATCCCTTTGAAAAGGTTCTCAGCTATCTTGCGCGTGTTGTACTGCTGGAGGATATCGATGATTCCCAGGAAATATACGAATCCGTTCTTGCGGCCGTGTCGGTCTCGGCCGTAGATTCCGCCCTCGTCCTTGCAAAACACCGACTCCGAGTACTCAGCATACGCAGCTGTATCCAGCAGGCGCGGAGATAATGGCGCCATCGAAGACACAGCTCTTTTCGGTGTCGACGGCAACGATCCAACCGAACTCCGGTTAGCTGGCGAAGAAAACTCCCCGAAAGCGTTCCCAAAGCTGATCCCGAAGCCGCCATCGCTACTGGTCTCCGAATCATTGTCCGAGTCCAAGTCGGGGTCCACGCAGCCATCACTCCACGTCGGGGTGTTCGGCGGGGAAAGCGCCAGTCTGGTTTGGATCGACGCGACCGCACTCAGGGACGAAGACATTTGCAAGCCAGTGCCATCACCCGGCACTGAAGCTGATCGAGCTGGTCTAGTAGGTGGTACGTCCAGGCTGATGTCAGACTCCATGCTGGAAGGAGACACTGGCAAAGACTGGGAACTATTGGCTTGTGATGGAGATACAACGCTCTCGGAACTTGCACTGGATGGCGATCCCGTGTATAGATCGTCGTGCAGCTCACAACCCGAGTCGTGCACGCCAATGAGCAGACTATAATCCATGATTTTCATTCGCTTAAGGAAGTCAACATCCTTGCGAAGCTGGACCAGGAAAATGGCACGCCGCGCTACGCCCATTTGCAAATGAAATCCCTTTTCCAGCAGATCGTTGTCCTTCAATACGCCGGCGCTGCCTCGCTCGTGTTCCTTTGGGGATGCGTGGCGCCCGATTCGTGAGCCTTTCAGATCAAAACGACCATGAATCTCCAACGGCGTGTCAAACACGCTGGCCATGATGACGAAGTGCATTTTTCTCCTAAGGTGGTGCATCTTGACGCGGTGCATACCGTAGAAGCGCGTGATAAGTGTGTTAGGGTTCTCCATCACAAACTTGTAGTAATGAGGCAAGATGCGTCGGAGAAATTTAGACTCATCCTTTGTTTGCGTCTTGATCATGAAGCGTCCGTCGTGCGAGTAGAAGAAGAACTGGCCCGACTTGGAGTTCGACATGAACTCGATGAAGTTGAAGTCACCACTGAGTGTGAGCATGTAATCTGCCAGGTCGATACCGAACCTGCGGCGGACCTGCCGGAAGACATCGGGCGAGTAGTCTTTGAACTTGAACGGGTGCTGCAGTTGAGCGTTGGCGGGGAAAATCTTCTTGTCCACTAGCATAAAGTCGTCCATCGTCAGCCGCTGCTTGAAAGGCTTCTGGAGCCCGGCAGAGTCCCGAATACCGCACATCATCCCATAGGTGAGTGCGTACTGCTCGTGCTGCAGGTTGATCACGTTGCCGGCGGGGGGATTGAAGCTGCGCTCGACGTTCCTGTACCCCAATCTCCTTGTCCCAATGCGCATGCGCCTGTCGAGAATCGACAGATTCGCACGCGCGTTTGTCCTCGCTAGAGTGTTGCCTCCAGCCAAATCTTGAGCGTTGGCATTGTCAGCCACGTTCACGGCGCTCATATCTAACGCGGTCGAGGCCGAAGTCGCAATGGAAGTCGCGCTCGACGTGAGGATGGAGCTGCTGGTTCCCATTCCGTCAATCTTGATGACAGTCGGGGACGCTGGCCGACTGTCCTGCGAGGAAGGCGACCTCGGCCTGCGGCGGTCCGGCGACACCTTGACTGGGGGTAGCTCGGGGGCAGCATCGTTGTTATCCGCGACATTCTGGGGGACGACGATTTCCAGGGGCATGGCGACTCCGCTGGACCTCGCGCAACTCACCGCGGCAGGCAGATTCCTGAATGACGCCCTACGGCTCGGCAGAGAATAGCAACATGCGGAGCTTGACTAGGAGGGGCCCGATTGCCAGTCGAGGACGAGGCTGAAGGCACCCAAATCAATCAACGGCAGTCACCGGACAAGCGCGCGCCTTCAACTTCCATTTTCAGCGCTGTACTATTTGCAGCAGCACCGCAGTCAGGGACTTCCATCAAGGCGGCAGTATTTTCAGCGGCGATAAGACTGGAGCTTTTCTCGGTGGCGATCAGAACGGAGGCGCGTGGTGCGTCTTGAATCTTGATCTGGCCAGGCTCAATGCAATGCTTGCCAGCAGCGTAGGGTTGACAACAAATCCATGGTCGGTCGGCGCGGTCAAGATTTGCTGTTTGGACCATCGCAGGCTCTGGACCCCAAGCACCAAAGCGGACCGTCCGTCGCAGACGCAGACGCCACGCAGCGATGGCCACATCCGGTTTGAAGAACGGGGTTTTGTCAAGTTTGTCGGTGTTTTACATTTACTCCACCATTGTGGTGCCTGTGTCTACTATTCCTCTAGCCGGGGCGGCCAGCGGAGAGCCCTCGCCAGCTTAGACGGTGGCCTGGCCACCGCGCTGCTCGATCAGCAGCTTCCAGAACTCGTGGGTCTCGGCCACAGTGGCCTCGGCGAAGTCGCGGCCCATGCACTTGTCTTCGTAGCCGTACTTGTTCACCTGGGGCAGCTTGTAGTCGCGGAGCCAGTCGTGGATGGCCGTGATGCAGCCGGGCATGTGGGCCTCGATGTCGGCCACGTCGTTGATGAGCGGGGCGTAGTGGTCCTCCACGTTGATGCAGATAACCTTCCAGTCCGTCTCGTTGTCGTCGATCAGGGCGAGCACGCCGAGGATCTTGACCTGCACAATGGAGCCCGTGCGCCACTGCTTCGTACCGATCTCCACAACATCGATCGGGTCGTTGTCGCCAACGCAGCCCGTGCCCTCCGTCACGTGCGACGGGTCCTCCCACGTCTGCGGCATGGCGCCGTAGTTGAACATCATCTCACCCCAGCCATACTCGCGCAGCTTGCCGTTCTTGGTGTCCTGCTTGATGGGGTTGAAGGGCTCGCCCGTAGCGATCTCCATTTTCTTACGGGTCCACTTGGGGATCTCGCAGATGAAGTTGACCGTGCCGTCCGGGTTGTACAGCGGGATGTCGTGCCACGGCGAGATCTGCTGGCGCTCGCCGTTGGGGCCCGTGTGGTAGAAGTTCACACGGAACTCGAAGCTGGGGAAGGCGCCGACGGCCTCCGTCTCGATGTTGCCGACCTCGGGGTTGGCGATACGTGCCTTGAGGAATTTGAACTTGGCCTGGTAGCGGCGCATGGCCTCGGTCTGGTTGTCGGCGGCGTGGTCGTCGTTCCACCACTTCATGAACGAGTTAAAGTCGATCTGGCCGGTGGTAGACTTGCTGTGCATGTACGACACGGCCTCGCGCGCGTCCTCGGTCGAGATGGGCTCGCCCAGCTTGGCGTGCAGGTCCATGAGGTCATCCTCGCTGATGAAGCCATTGCCCTGCACGTCGAAGAGGTTGAAGATGGCGCGCATGCGCTCCATCTCACGCGGCTCGATGTTAAGCTCCGTGCCGTCGTCCAGCACGGATCCGCGGCGCGTGCGAGCGGCGCTGATCTCCGTGCCGTAGCGCTTCTCGGCCTGCTCGTACGAGGCGAGCTCGGCCTTGAGCGTGGCCACCTCGGAGCGCAGGTCCTCAAGCTCCACGGCCATGGTCAGCACGTCAGGGTCCTCCTCGCGCCACGAGTCGCTGCGCTTAGCGCGGAAGGAGGAACCCTTGGGGGAGGACGAGGGCGACGAGGCCACGGGGCGGGTGTACTCGACCTTCTCGCCGTCCTTCTTGTCGGGCGCGTTGTCCAGCGCCTTCTGCATGACCTCGAGCCACTTGAGCTGGTCCTCGGGCGCCTCCGTGTACACGCGGAAGCAGTTGTTGGACGGCGTGTAGAACTGGAAGCCGTTGGGCTTGCCGTCCCAGGCGTGCACGGAGCTGAAGGGGATCTTGCCGCGGATGGCGCGCTTCTCGAAGTCCTCGAGGGACAGGAAGTAGACGATCTGCAGCTCATCCTTGTACACGACGCAGTAGCGCTTCTTCCAGAGCAGCGAGTTGCGCTCCGGCTTCTTGTACAGCACGCCGGCGATCAGCACCTCGCGGTTGTCCACGGCGTGCGCCTTGGACTGCTTGAGGAAGTTGGCGAAAGACGCGATCGTGGACGCCATGGTGGGCTGGGGTCTTCGAAACGGGACGGGGCTTGAGCTCGAGCCAGCAAATCGCGGAATGAGGGGACGGATCCCCAGGCGCAGCGAGCCACGTATGGCGCGGCCCCAATCTTAGGCGCGTCCCGCCCGATTTAGTCTGTTTTGGGCGCGACCGAGGGCTTAGTTTGGGCGCGGAGCTTTTTTTGCCGGATCACAGAGTAAATCTAGTTGTGATTGGCGCAGGAGAGCCAATCGCTGGCGGACTTACCTGCCCTATGCATTCCCTGGAACTTTAAGCAAAGGGATTTTTTTACTGTACACCTTGCGACGTCACCCCAAAGAGGACTGCAGCGTGAGTCACATGGGGACCGCTGGCGATAAACCCAAGCAGTCATGGACGTCAGCGGACACTGCCAAATGGACGCGCGGTGGCGCACTGCTGTAGATGTATAGCGGGCGTGGTGCTGGCAAAAATTCTGCGCGGGTCACGCTGTCGTCGTCACGCCCGCCTCGATCGGACGCCAACGCGGATAGAGACGGGAGTCTGCAGCTGGCGGCGGTAATAATGCTGCTGCGTGCAGCCCCCAGGGCCACGAGAAGAATTGCTGGCAGTTCTTTCATGTTGATGACGCATCGCGCTGCAGCGTGCGAGCGCGCGAAGAAGTGGGTGCTTGGGCCAAAAGGTTCCGATACCCGCGCGAGGTCCGCAGTTCCGAGGCCTTGGTGGTGACCGGACCCCGTGCGCGTCACGGCGATGCCCGCAAGTACGTCAGCAGCGCAAAGACGGGGGCGTGTTAACGGAGACCTCGGCGGCAACGTGTGACGGGTCGGATTCATTGCGGAATCGGCCGCCAAGGCCCTGCGACGAAGCTCTCGACGACGCCCGAGCCAGCGCCTGATGATCCTCAGCGTGCAGCACTGCAGTCTGCCAATGGTGGCTAACAGGGGTGAAGGCGACGGTCGTCGCGCTCAGCTGGAAGTGTGTGTGCGGTGCTGCGAGTCGTGCCGCCCTTCGTTTCTATCTCCTGGGGGCGTTGGCACGGGGAGAACTACCAGTACGGGACGTGGATTGACTACTGTGAGCAATATTCTATCGAGGGCACGTCGCTTACTTCAGGTCTTGGTCGTTTGTGTGTGGTAACACCGTTTCAACTGCTCGCCGCATAGATTCGAGGGGGTCTCCTGGGTTCTACTTTTACTGCAGTGCTCCTATTGAGCTTCCTGATATCGTCTAGGCGAAGCAAGTGATCTCACCGGCAGTACAAATTGATGGTAGCTCTTGTTATATTTAATAGTTTTTTTTTCTCTGCATGTCAGGAAAATGCACGGCGTCCCTGGCAGTATTGGACTGTATTTTGCTAGCTTCTAAGTTGCAGTAGTTAATCGGTGCTTTGCTCTTCTTCCTGAAACTACATCTTGACCGACAAGTTGGCACCTGGCAGGGGCATACCCTTTGTGAATTCGGCAGAAGATCAAAGCACCAGGGCACACGAGGGTTGTTCTCGCCTGCGGACTTCGTGACGTTTCGAAGGCGGGGAGGGGGGGCTTCGTGACTCCGATTCGTTGGAAGAACAACTAATAACGTTAGCATTAATATGCATATCCTCATCAAGAAAATCGACCGGGTTTGTACCCCACGAACATGTAAGGGTGCACACTGCAGTTCCGCTGGAATGAAACGTCGGATTGCTCTTTCCGCTGGAACCAAGTCATCCGACGGAATGGGCGATCCGCACGATTTTGCTACTCGTCGATCCGCTATTTACACTGTAAGCTGTAGTAAAGAAAGAGATCATCAGAAGCAAACGTGTATTTAGTTGTGAAGGGAGACAGCAGATGGTGAGCTGGCAAGCCTACATGCCGCTTCGGAGAGCCGCGAGGGCATCGAGGACCCCAGTCTCGCAAGCTGCTGAAGTTGGTGGGGGAATGGAACTACTGTACAAGCTAGCCACGACGTGGACCACGGCACGAACGCTCACACGAAGGAGCGTGGGAGATCCGGATCAAGCGGCACATCAAGCACATGCGGGGCATGCCGTCGGATCAGACTGCTGAGTACCTGGATGAGTACCTGTGGCGCACGTGGTTCCTGCCGGACAAGGGAGCCGACCGACGCGCTACGAGCTATCACCAAAGGCATCAGGAAGTACGCTTAGTGCGCACACGCTGTATGTCGCTTCGTAATACATTTGTTGTGTACCCACGTTTGCATCGATTACAAGTTATGTCTAAACTTGGTACACCAAATAACTAAAATCTGAAATCTACTAATGTGGGGGAATTCTTCGGGAGAGCCCATTCCCATTCCCGAGCTAACAGCTTCCCCGCCTAAACAGATATCCCAATATATCATTTTCAGCCTGTTGGGTACCCGCTTAATTTTATAACTTTGGTGCTTTGTCGTGAAATACCTGCAATCGCTTGATAATCTGTGGTGTATGACGACGAGAGCAGGAGAGTAGAGACACAATGGAGAAGAGGTTGATGTGGTGTAGCCGTTAAAAGGCGAAGTGAGTGTATTAGCGAGGAGAGCACCAGTCAGAGCGTAATAGATGGCTGGTGCAGAGCATATTACTGTGTGAGACTGTATACCATACTAAATACAAGAATAACAGGTTTAACCCCTCTAGCCCCGTGATTTTATGCAAAAGTTACCCTGTATTCTACAGGATAAAAGTAATCACTTGACTTTACTATTGCGGAGTTTTTGGGATGATTGTGAAACTCACAATCATTTTGCTTTTTCTATAGTGTACGATACAGGATATTAGTTAACAGGTATCCTGTGATACCCTGT
>JAHWLF010000950.1:0-10222 GCA_024679295.1 Phytophthora parvispora
GCCATCGAGCCAGCCTTTATTTTTAAAGGTGATACCAGCAGCATCTCGTAGCGCGCTGTTATTGTGGTCGATCGTATCCCATCGGTCGTTAGCAAGGTCTAGACCACCCACGTACGCAATGGGCTGCCCATTTTCGGGGGAGGATTCGCTCGCTGTGATCACCAAAGTTTTCTGGTGGTGAGAGGACACAACGTAGGGGAGTCGGTCGTCGAAAATGAGCTTCGCGGTCGCTCCGTTGATCGGAGACGCAGGGATGCTGTTGATGAAATCCCGAGCCTTGACGTTGAAAGACTTGTACTTGAGATTGTGCCAGTTGAGGATATTGACGTTGCCACCTCGGTTCACAATATCGCTGAACACTTTGCCCACGCCCGTTGTGGCGCCGGTCGGGTCAACGTCAGGCTTCAGCGGGACGAGAGCCGTTGCGTAGGCGCTCACCATGACTCGATCGCCCTCCTTCGTGTTGGTGAGGTCCTCGTAGACGGCGTTGTAGAATTCGTTCGTCACAGTGAGGGAAGTCACCGCGTTGCCCGTCGTATAAACCGCCAGGTCACGTCGAAGTATTCCACCGCGCGAGTCAGTGATCTCCTGCTCGGAAAGGAACCAGTCCGTGGCATCGAGAAGGGGCTGCTGTACTTCAGCATTTGACGAAGACGCGGATAACACCCAAGAAAACTGAAATGCTGCGAGCGCGTAGAAGAAAACAAGTATAAGCCCTTTGCTTGAGCGGTCAATCATCTTGGGCTGGCTTGAGATGAAATGAAAAGTGAAGGCTGTGCGGCACGGGGCATGCATTGCTGGCACTACAGTACCTCAAACGTGGTAAGGATCGTCTTTCGCAACCATGCGCGTGGATAATGTCACCCAGCTTCTGGCTCTAGCGCCGCAGTCACACTGTAATAGCAGGGTCATTCATTATGGAGGTAATTCGTAATGGAACCGATTAGGGATTTGAAAAACAGTAATGTTTGATGATTCTGTGCACGTGGATGGGGCCTATCATACTAAAAAATGTGTCTCTCGGCCCGAGAGTCTCGGGATCAACCTCCACGGATACCGTCAGTAGATCCACTACGAACTAAAGTACAGGGTCTGTACCAGACACGGTGCTGCGGGGCGATCGAGTTAATAGTGTCCATCAAAATTTAGCATTCATACATGTATTAATACACGGTAAAATGGTACATAATACTATACCGTACCGTAAACCATGCACGCCCCCATCGGCATTGATTGATAACATGTGGTAGGGCGAATGATGCGATTGGACTACTGTACTAACTGCACCGTATAGTGTACCTAGAGGGCATATAATCTGGGACCAAAGTTACAATCCCGGATTGGTGCCAATGGTGCAGATGTAGTAACCAAATGTAGCCTTGATATGCCTCGCGCCTCACCAAAGAAGCACAACACGATAACGACTGCGACATCGACGAAGTTCACCTCTGTCTGCCATCAATGTCGCCATGCTCTGACCGCAGCCACCAACATCAACATCAGGCACTAATCTTAGACCACACTCGCATGAAAAATTCAGCTCTATATTTTCCTATTCTTGTGATGGCCGATCTGGTCCATCCAGTGGTCGAGCACCACAACTACACTACGCACAGGTTTGCTGCTTAGCTCCATTCGTCGCGCGATGTCGAATATCGCCGACGCAGATGTTGCAACTCACCCAACGACGCCCCCAGCCGCTGTCGAAAACGAGGAAAGCTATGACAACCCGACCGAAAACACCACTTTCTTCCATGGCGTGAACCTGCGGACGCAACCAGTGCTTACTAAACGAGGCAGGAAGACTGGCAAAATTGTATCACGAGTCTTCGTTATCTTGGAAGGTGCGGTGGTGTTTTTTATAAAGGAAGCTGGGTCGGCCTAACCATGAAAAACATGGTCCTGTAGGATATCTCTTTTATTTCCAGCATCCCGCAGCGACGGCGCCGTGCGGTGTGCTGGCATTGCAAAATGCCGAATATTTCGTGCACTCGTATGCATCATCCGCACTGCTAGGGAATTTCTGTATTGAACTTCGATCGCCTCTCAGGGCCTGGGGTACGCCTAAAATTCAGTGAGTGGCCACCGATCACGGGTTGCTTAGCTCATTCTGTTGCCCAAAACGTTGTTCAGGTACTCTTATTCTTCACTTTCACGGATACACACCCATGGCAATCCACGAAATCAAGCAGATGATGAACGCTGCCGGAGCACACCCTCGACGCAACCAATTCGACAAGAACGGAGTTGAGATCGAGAATAGTCGCCGCAGCACCAAACAGCGCAGGCCCTCTCGGTTAATTACACTTTCGAGCATTTCGAGCCTTATCCCACAGTGGGCACGACGCAGTGGGGCCGGACGCAACAGCATCAGTGGCCGGGAAGAAGACAGCGTGCTGATGCTAGAGAGCGAAACCGAGTTCGATGCCGATGCCGATAATGTCAACTTCAATAATGGAGCAGAAAGCAACACGGTTGTCTGTCGGGTTACAAGAGGCTCACGAACCAGTCTCCTCAAAGTGAGCTTGCGAAGTACAAGTACTGGAAGTGAACCTGGCGATGCCAACAGAGACGGCAGGCGCCCCAGCAATCACCAGTTCCTCCAGCTCTGCCAAAATACGAGGCTATCCTTCACTCAGCGAGGTCAGCCACGCCGTCACTTCAGTTTGGATGAACAAGAAGAACTAGTCGCAGAGCAGGATATCAGTCCAGAGCACTGCCACGAGCTTTGTGTCAACGGGTTCGTGGAGAACGCTGGTCGTCGGCTGTTCCACTTTATCTGGCCATGGGAAGGTCTTCAACATCTCCGTCCTAACCGTAGACAGAGTGACGCTGCGCTGCGTTTCTCGGTGGTGGTGCAGAGTGCGAACCAACGAACGCAAGGGCCTCGTATTCGCTTTGTGTCGGCTTTCGAACCCTCCAGACAGTTTGATCCTACCACGATGGCAATGATGAGGCAGTGGGTTTCACCACAACAGCAGCAGAGACTTGCTATCTGTGCGGGCGAGGCGCCAGCAGCAAGAGCTGCAGTCACATCGTTTGTTGCAGAACGTTCTGTCAGCTCCTCCAGCGGTACCAGCGTGAGAAGAAACAGCATCAATGTCGCGAGCTTGCAGATGGCACTGGCTCGACTTCACCATAGCGGCACTCAAACGCCTACGGCTGTTGCTCCTCTCGACATGACGGCACCCAGTTCAAAAGCCTCAAGAAGCTTTTCGCTCAAAGTGATCCCGCCGACAGCCTCCACGAGTGCTAAAAGTGCTAGTCCTCCGAAGCTGGCCACACCTTCGACTAGCCCCCCGAAATCTGGTAACAGGTTGCCATCGCCAACAGCGATAATGTCCAAGGCTAAGGCCATGGCCCATCGAGCAGCGTCACCAGTGACCCCAGTCGCTCCAATATCACCCGCTGCAGCTCCAACCGTAGTGAAGGTTGCTAACCCTCCTTCCCCGATGAAAAAGGGGCCAGCACCGGCAGCGTCTGTTCCAGTTGTCACCGATATTCGGCTTGTTCAAGCTGTGAGCATCGCTGAAAGTTACAGCGGTGGATATATGCTGCGGCAGTACGAGCCGCTGAAGGTCATCGGCCGGGGTGGTTTCGGCCATGTCATGGTAGCACGGCATCTACCCTCCGGTTCACTGGTGGCCATCAAAACACTCAGCAAGCGCGCCATTGCAGCACAAAACCAAATCCAGCACTCGCGCGCGGAGAAAACAGTGCTCACACGCTGCCGAGACCACCCATTCATCGTGAAGATGCATGCGTGCTTCCAAACAATTGACCACTTGCATATCGTGCTCGACTACTGTCCAGGAGGAGAGCTATTCTTCCACCTCTCACAGCGGGGACACTTCACCGAGCCCATTGCAGCGTTTTACTTGGCTGAAGTTCTTCTTGCGCTCGAACATCTTCACCAACACGACATCATTTACCGCGATCTCAAGCCGGAGAACATTCTGCTGGACCAACAGGGACACGTGAGGCTAGCAGACTTTGGTCTTTCCAAACCGGGCATTGACGACTGGACCCTTGCGCTGACTTTTTGCGGATCGAAAGACTACATCGCGCCCGAAGTACTTGCACTCGGCGAGAGACCGCCTTCCTCATCGACGTCTTCGCCATCAGGACGGGGTTACGGGAAATCGGTCGACTTTTGGGCGCTCGGGTGTATGCTCTTCGAGATGTTAACCGGGCAGCCACCGTTCTACAACGCGAGTAGCAGGGCGCAGCTATACTCGATGGTAATGGACGGTGCCGTCTCGTTCCCGGCCAATATCAGCGACGAGGCTCGTAATCTCATGGAGAGTCTGCTGCGCACAGACCCGAGAGAGAGACTCGGTGCGCGCCGAGCTTCGGGTGGTGGCGCGATCGCCGTGAAGCAGCACCCGTTCTTCGCGAAGCACCACATCGACTGGACAAAGTTGCTCAATCGCACTCTGCGTGCCCCACCACTTCGCCCCCGTTCCGGAGCATTCGCCAACTTTGATTCCGAGTTCACCTCCATGTCGATTCGGGGCATCGACAGCATGGTCAAGTTCCCTGAAAAAATTCCCATGGACTATCAGCTCTTCGACAACTATAACTGGGAACCGCCTAAGAGCACAAAATAAAACAAATAAACAGCCAAATCATGTCCAACATGCAATCAAAGCTCATTCGATTTTGCGAACGGGGCTCCTACGGCATGCAAAACTCGTAGGCCACCCGTCCGGTTGTCTTACCGCTCCTTCGCTAAATCGCTAGCTAGCCGCCTTGCCAGTCAAGTTCGGGCTTACTTCCACAGCTTGTTGATCGACATGTTTTGCTCCGAGTCCTTCTTCATGACCTTGGACACAGCCATTTCGAAGTCCTCCTGGGTAACGTGGATCCGGCGCTCGCGCAGCGCAAACATACCGGCCTCTGTGCACACAGCCTTACACTCGGCACCCGAAGCGGTCGGCATCTTCTCGGCAATAACCTTCAGGTTGATGCCACGCAGCAGATTCATCTTCCTCGAGTGAATGCGCATGATATCGATACGCGACTACAGAGCAGATAAACAAATACAACGTTAGCAATCCATCCATACTTTCGTCATAAACTCAATATGGCGTCCTCACCCCTTCCGTCGGGTTCGGGAACTCGATCTTTCTGTCAATACGGCCGGGACGCAGCAGCGCCGCATCCAGAATGTCGATACGGTTCGTGGCCATGATGACCTTGATGTTCTGCGCGGGCTCGAAACCATCCAGCTGGTTGAGCAGCTCGAGCATGGTGCGCTGCACCTCGGAGTCGCCGCCACCACCCTCCATACGGGAACTACCGATAGAGTCGATCTCGTCCATGAAGATGATCGACGGGGACGCCTCACGCGCCATGACGAACAGCTCGCGCACCATGCGCGAGCCCTCGCCAATGTACTTCTGCACCAGCTCAGCGCCCGACACACGGATGAACGTGCAGTCCGTGTGGTGGGCCACAGCGCGGGCCAGTAGCGTCTTGCCCGTTCCAGGAGGGCCGTAGAGCAGCACGCCCTTGGGCTGGGCCACGCCAAGGGCGTCGAAGAGCTCCGGGTGCTTGATGGGCAGCTCGATGACCTCCTTGATCTCGCGGATCTGCTTGTCCAGGCCGCCGATCATGTCGTACGTCGAGTCGGGCACCTTCTCCACCTTCATGAGGCTCACCAGCGGATCCACCTAGCAGCGGAGTATAAAGTTAGACATCCTCGGTTTCTCATACTTAATACATCTTCAACGCGAAGGCACCTTGGTGGGCAGGATCTTGTGCAGCACGTAGCTGTCATTGCGCAGCGCCACGCGCGTGTTGGGCGTGCACTTGGCGATGTCGATGGCCTTGTCCACGTCCACCACGTACTTGCCCTCGGGGTTCACCTTGACCAGCACCTTGGACTTGCCCATCTGCTTCACCACCTCGCCCACGTACGAGCCGGGCTCCTGCAGCAGCTGCAGCTCCTCGCGCAGCAGACGGACTTCATAATTGATACACAGTCAGACAAATAAGATCCTCTAAACTTATAATAATAAAAAAAGAAGAAGACGAGGAGGAGGAAAAAGATATCTTCTCCCACCTTTCGAGTTGAGCTCGTTGCGCTGCGCCTGCAGGCGCCGCAGGTTCTGCGTCTCGTCGCGCACCGTCAGCTCCAGGTGCTCGATCTTCTGCTCGTAGTAGCTCGTGAGCCCCGCGCTCTCGTCCGCCGCCGCCATGGCCACGTCCGCCGTCATTTTATTTGATAAAAGAGCGCAAAAATCCCCTTTGGGCTTCCTCCCTTTGTGAAGGAAGGCGATCCAACAATTCGCACCTAAACGAGTTGTCACTGTAAATGTGGTGTGCGCGCACACGAATGATCCCAATGGCCACTGGCAGTGTAGCCATCTATTCGGAATTGGCTCAGAGCAAGCGCGGAGCATGGTGGCCACGCCGCGGTTCCACGTGACGCAGGACGCCGCGTGGGTCTTCGTGCACGTGCACGTGCCGTTCGTGCGCGTGTCCGACATGGAGTTCTACGTGGACGGGCTGGACTTCACCTTCTTCTGCAAGCCGTACCTGCTCAAGCTGCACTTCCCGCACGAGGTGGTGGACGACGACCTGGCCAAGGCCGTGTACGACCCCAACAAGGTGCGGCAGCCATGCAATAAGCTGCAATTGTATTGCAATGTAATACGTTGTGGGTGGGTGCAATCGGGGTGATTGACGGTGGTGGTGACTATTGCAGGACAACGGCACGATCGTGGTGCACCTGCCCAAGAAGGAGCCCGGCCAGCACTTCCCGGACCTCGACATGCTCACCAAGCTGTTGCAGTCGCAGCGACCGCCGGTGGATGTTAAGGCGGGCACGCAGCGGTGAGTTGCTGCAACACGGTGATGTTGAGTTGTGGGTGGGTGGAGGTTTGACTGACGAAAGGGTCTTCTGTCGCCAGGAAGGCACCGCTGATCGAGGTGTTGGAGTCGTCGGGTCCTGAGCCGATCGGGGCGTTCCAGGAGGAGTCCGACAGGTTGAACGCGCTGATCGATGGCACATCGGCTCCCACTACCAATGGAGGAGAGGCCAAGCTGCGGGTGGAGACGGACTCGTCGCTTCTCGGACTGGAGTCCTCGACTCCCAAGCAGCACAGTCCCAAGGCAGTCAAGCTCACCACAGACAAAGACGAAGCAGAGGCAATCGGCGTGCGCATCACGGAGCTGGCGCCTTCGTACGGATTCAACAATGCGTACAGTGACTTTTTCCGTGTGTGGCACGGCGAGGTGAGCGAAATTCTGTCTCTGCCGGACCCGGAGCACATGCAGCCGGAGCAGCGCCGTACCCTGCGCGAGGCTGCGGAGGAGGAACAGTTCGACATCGAGCGTTATCTGATGGACTTCGCGAATCAGGGAGACGACATGTATTTCGAACTGGCCATGGCGTACGAGCCATTTTGGAGGAAGTATCCCGTTCTCCCACCTGCTGTGGTTACCCCACCGAAAATTACCGAGGTGAACGTGACTAAGCCTCTGATTGTCGAAGTCGATTCGGATGTTGATCGAGTTGGAAACAGTCTCAGCAGTGTGTCGCTAGAAGCCTCTTCTTCTCAGCCGCCTCCGGCACCTTCGCCGTCGGAGTCAGCGACCGCATTCACTGATTCGGAGCAAGAGCTGTTGCTTCGACTCCCGCGAAAGGAGTTTTTGCTTCCGGAAGGAAGTCTTGAAGAGAAGCTAGTGATCGGTGGTCTGGTTGATATTCTCATTGGTCTCGCGTACGAGCAGCTCACTACCCAGGGCGACAGCGGAGTGGAGTCGACCTGGACCGTTAGTATCGTGAGTCCTACGCTGTCGTGGCTGGATTCAAATGCGGATTTGCGAGCTGTAGTGCGTTCTGCTGTGCGGCGCATGATAACCTTCCCGTTCCTGCGCCAGTACGCTTTGGCCTTGCGCTGCGTGCGCGAAGCCAGCGAGATCCTGAAACGTGGCAAACGTGTGGTGCTGAGGGCTCTGCTGGCGCTCTACCGCATCGTCGAGAAGTCAGAAACCCAGTACCTGCTCAACTCGCTCTATATTCAAGACTACTGCGTGTGGATCCAATCTGTCAGTGACGAGCGCCTCCAGCGTGTCAGCGCAGAGCTGGAAGCCCACCTGGCTGCTTTCAAGAAAAATGAAACTGGTTGGGCTTTGGAAGAGCTCGAGCGCAGTCTTTTCGAGGCCGGTGACAGCGAGCATGACGTGGCAGCATCTTCGTCCAGTTCGGAATCCGATTCTTCGAGTGAGGAAGAGTCTTCAAGCGAAGAAGAAAGCTCGTCAAGCGATGAAGATGACAGTGATGGTGAAGACGAACCGAACCAGGACATCAGTAAAGAGGCAGATGCGGGGAAACTTTGAGGCTCATGAACAAGATAGACTAACCCGGGCCACATTGTGTATAATTAGTGGAACGCGGACGCTTACAAAAATACAGCTCCACGCATCATGCACTGCATTTGACTCGCAGCGCTTGGTATCAGCTCGCGTGTGGGTGCGAGTGCATTCACTTCGGCTAGCTAGCCGATAGAGTGCTCATGGCAAACCAAGACGAAGTTCGAGCTGCGAGCTTTTCGGGACCTCTATCATCATCCACTGCCCCCGCATCGGGGTTAAAGCTGCCATTGCTACTCACCGCACGGCCTGGAAATGTGGGCGTGCAGATTGATGCGCACCGGGCGATGAACTTGTTCTCACATCCGCGCAGTGTCAAGTTCACGTCACAGTTCCACGGGATTATGTATGAAAACGGGTCGCTGGAGAATTATTCGCGCGTGGTCGAGCGAACAGCTCAACGAGCTAGGCTCTTGCAGGATAAGCTGGAAAAGCTGCGAGCTCGGGAACAATTTCTGCTGGAAGATGAGGCTAAGAGGAAGCAGCGGCGTATTCAACGTGAAGCAGCTCGCCAGCGTCGGATGTGGCAGATCCACCAGGCAGCTAAGCGAGCAGACGAACGAGCACGTGAAGATGCTGCTGCAGTGGCGGTGCAAAAAGTGATGCGAGGAGCTCTTGCACGGCAAGTGACTCGAGTACTTCGCAACGTGAGGAAAACAAACGAAGCTGCCTCAATGCTCCAGCGAGCGCTGAAGATGTACGCGACTCGCCAACAAGTATTACGAGAGCGCGAGCGCCGAGCGAGAGAAGCAGAAGAGCGTCGAGAATTGGAGCTGAACTCGGCTGCAGCGGTTCTCCAGCGACAGGCACGAAAGCACCTGAAAGTAGTTCAAAAGGCTCGCGAACGAGCTGCACTCGCTGCGTTTGCTGAAGCTGAAGAGGTTGACGACAACGAGGATGAAGTTGCTCTCCCCAAGCCTCGAAAAAGACCCGCATCAGCCGAGGAGCTTTCGTCGGAAGAGAAAATCATCGTTGAAGCACTGAGCAGAGGGATCAGCTTGGACATCCTCTTCTCTGACGAGGAAGACAGCGAAAGCGCGCTCCCAACCAATTCCACGGCATCTTCCAGCAGTATACCGTTCGAAGCACCGACTTCCCCTCCAAGGATACTTCCACAGCCCCCACCGCCCAAATCCACTGCAGTACGTCGACCGCGAAGGCCCATGTCTATCAAGCGAGTGGGCGGAGGCTACCGCACCAAGCTGCTACCGTATGATGCCACCGAGCCATCTCCCCCGAAGCCAACATTCCCAAACCCAACACCAGCAACAACGCGCACTTCTCGTGGTCGAACGTGGCCTCATGGAGGCCCACCAGCGGGCTCCACCAGTGCCAGCGAGGAGTTTTTGCGTCACTCGAGACGCTCCCCGACGTTCCCAAAGCCCGCAGTCTCGCCCAGACTGCTCGCTTCACGACACGGGACGCGCCCCGCCACCTCAACCAAGAGTGACGGTGACGAGCTCCGCGCAGCCTCGCCCGCCAAATGCTCCCCGCCCACGATCTCGCCGTACGCCGTCCCGCAGCGGCTGCCTCCATCTCGGTAACAGGACCAATGTAGCCATGTCGTCCGTCACACGTCGCATGTTTTTCCCCTTCTTTCTAAAATCTGTACGATCCTAACGTCTAAATCCTAACTTGTTCGCGCGACCTTCGCGCAACATGGCCATGACGGGCTGCTCTGCTCCAGTAGAATAAATTGCCAAGGGCGCGCACCAGCCAATTCCCGTTGCGCGCACTCCTCGACTTTTGCCAACGTACGCGGCCATGCAGCTCTTCGCCGACTCGCAGACGCACTTCGCGGCCGTGTCCGAGGACGGCCGCCTCAAGCTCTGGGACGTGG
>JAHWLF010000951.1:0-10215 GCA_024679295.1 Phytophthora parvispora
GCACATGTACGTACGCGCGCAGCGGTGACCAACCACACCCATTGTACATGTGCGTAAGTCGGTGATAACTAACATACCACCTCTACCAACGCACGGTGCAACCCTCAACGGTCTATTTGGCCGCCGAAACCGACGGGGGGTCGTCCAGTGAACCCCTCGCTTGAGTTTAAACACAAAAGGCGTGAAGTGTTCGCCCTGGGTTTGCCAAATCGATTCCATTCACTCCGCGCACGGGCCCGCCATCTTTGCTCGCGTGCAACTGGCTTCACGCGCACATTGTGGGCCGTGACAACACCATGACGGCATTTGCACATCTGCCAGGCGAGCATGCACTTTCGCATGCTGCTGTTTCACACTCACACAAAATTGTGACGGACCTTCAAATGTACACAATCGAAGGTCTTCACGCCTGCTTCTCAACATCTTATATATATAGTACGGACTGCCGCAATTACTGAAGTCGCGCCTGTGTCTTATGCCGTGTTCGCACAGACGTGGCCCAAAGTAGCACACTCCTTAGCCCGTGTGAGTGCGAGAACTGTTTGCGTGGCGTGTGAACTCGAATTTTTACCGTATATCAATCTGGTTTACTTCAAAATTCAATGTGTGGAATATGAACAGTGTAGTCTTAAAGGGAAAAAAGTGTAACTAGTGCGGGTTCGAAAGTATAAGAGAGCGGCTGCGCTATTAGTTCATATTTAAATCCTGTATACTTGAAATGAGTTAGGCCACAGTTAACAATCTCGCCTCGGGAATCAAAATCTTGAGTCAATTGAAGTCTAACCGCGGATGCTATAAACGCGATAGAAGTGGCAAAGCAATCAGTAACTGAAGTGACTCCAGATAATTGAATTTGAAGATAATTTATCTGATGACACGAAGTGTGAGCAAAAGAAAAGTCATACAAAGCCCTTTTCCGTATGCAATTCTTACGGGAATCCACCCATACAAGTAATCCGCCAGCTCTAGATGGCTTTCGGTTAGCGCATATCCAAGAGAAATTTGATGCCAACCGTGATGCCAGGACCCTATCGCTGATCAATGACGCACTGACGCACTGTAGCGTGCTCCTTGAAGGTTAGGCCTATTTCGCCTTTTCCAGCCTACTGCTGCCGTCATATGGTTTCACGCCACGGAGACTACTTTCCCAGTGGAGGTTCGAATTCGTCAAGCCACGTTCAATCATTTGCTGGTAATTTCTAGGTAAACAATGTGTGGTGTTCTCTTCATACAAATACAATACCTCGGGCACGAGCTTTCGGGGTCGGGGCCGTAGGCGAAGCTGCTGCAGAGCGCAGTATCGGGTGTAGCTAGCCGACAAAACCACAACAAATACACATACACAACGATAAAGATGATATTTGAAATTGCATTGGCCAAAAACAATTTCTTTTAGCCAATGAAATTTGAAGTGGGCTCCGCAGTCCTCGTTCACTCACCGTCCATGATGCAGCGCATGCGGTCGCTCGCGTCACCTCTCCGCGCTTCGCCCCGTATCCACGCCGCCTCCCGATCGCTGCCACATCTTCCCCAGTCCTTCAACTTTATTCCGAGCCGCTCCTCGCTCTCCACCGCTGCCCATAAGCCTCAGGGTCGTCGCTTCAAGTCGACGTCTGGAATGCCCGGCACTCCCGCTTCTCCCGCCGGGTACGAAGCCTTCGGCTCGTTCCACACGCCGTCCACCGCTGCGCTGTTCGCCCAGGACGATGAGGAATCAGACGTTGCAATGGTGTTCGCGTCCGAATTGGCTTCGCAACGTTTACAGCTCCAGAACAATTCCACACCTAGTGCCGCGAACCGCTCGCTGTTCGCCCTAGACCTGGAGACGTGGACGTACCTCAATCACGGGGCATTCGGGGCCCCTACCACGGTGGCAATTGAGGCGGCGGGTCATTGGAGGGCGCAGGCGGACGCGCAGCCGCTGAACTTTAACGACCGAGAGCTGTTCCCTCTTGTGGTGAGGGCCATCAAGTCGCTCGCAGGGTTCGTGGGTGTTGCCAGGCCAGAGAAGCTGGTGCTGCTGCCTAATGCAACGGCAGGCCTGCATTCTGTGCTAGCCTCGGTGTTGGTGGGGGGCGAGAATGCAGGGGAGAAGACGGTGGTGCTCTTCAGCACGAGATACGGCGCCGTGAGGAAGATGCTGCAAGCTGTCGAGGGATCTAGCGCTGGAAAAGTGCATGTTCATGAGGAGCCGCTGTCTTTGGAGGAGTCGTACGACGACCAGAAGGTGATGGAGAAGCTGGGGCGGGCGCTGGACGCTGTTGAAGCTGCCGGACGCCGCGTGGATCTCGTGGTGGTCGACCACATCACGTCCAACACGGCGGTGACGATGCCCGTGAAAGACATTGTGCAGCATTGTCATACCCGAGGTGGCGGCATCCCGGTGCTGGTGGATGGAGCGCATGGTTTGCTGAACCTGCCGTTAGATCTCGACGGTTTGGGCGCCGACTACTACGTTGGCAACTGCCACAAGTGGTTCTGCTCCGCCCGGGGCGCCGCCTTCCTTCACGTTGCCGGGGAGGACGGGCCGCCTATTGAGCCGCGCGTGATCTCGCACGGATTCTTCGACGGCATGCAAAGCGCCTTCATGTGGACGGGTTTACAGGATTATAGCGCGTGGCTCGCGCTGCCGCAGTGCCTTGCCTTCTGGCGACGTCAAGGTGTAGATGAGACCCGCGAATACATGCACACCCTGGCTCAAGAGGCTGCAGAGCTGCTGTACTCCCAATGGAACATGCCTGACCACCTCGCTCGAGAGCGCAAGTTCCCGCAGCACAAGTGGCACGCCATGCGTCTCGTGCAGCTTCCGACGTCGCGGCAGCTTTGCGGTGGCGTTGTGGTGGACGAAAAGAACCCGACGGCCACCTCAACCGATGCGAAGCGTGTTCAGGACGGACTGCATTACATGCATCACATTGAAGTGCCTGTCAAATGCGTGGATGGCCGACTTTACATACGTCTCTCAGCGCACGTTTACAATTGTCTCGAGGACTATAAGAAACTCGCTGTTGCGGCCGTGGAGGAGATTTAGATGAAGAAGATAGAGGAAGTGAATCAAATAAGGAAGAGAAGTTCCCAGTTACCGACTTCATAGCAGAATCTTCGGCAAGAGTCGCGCGTGGCGAATCGGTGGATTTGATCGACAACGGCAATGCTGCCCTCCTTCTTGTGGCTGCTTGTTTGGCTGTTGTCGACGTGTTTCACGACTCTGATCGATGCGCAGGCCTCGCTGGTGCTGGTGGATCGTCAAGTATCAGCGGAGTTGTTAGTAGTGGTCCCTGGAAACCCAGGGTCTGCATCTGCTTTAGTGACCTGGACAGCCTTTGACAACGCGCTTGAGGCTACTGGTGGCATTGCACGCGTCGAAGCGTACGAGGTGCAGTACGCGGTGTCTGGCTCCGGAGCCTGGAACTCGTTGGGTGATTCGCTTTCAGGTCTTCTAATTGATCCGGAAGCTCAAGCAAGGGAGCCTGTGCCCAAGCAACGTGTTTTCACTCAAGCAAATGCCGGGGAGATCATTAGCGATGGATACTTCAGACTAGCGCTCTCGTACGAGGGCTCGAGTCCAAGTCCATTTGGTGGGCGTGCGACAGCCGGGGTACTGACACCACCGATTGCTTTTGATGCGAGCGCAAACATTATGAAAGCTGCGATTGAGTCGCTGGAGCAGATCACGAAAGTGCAGGTATTCCGGAATCCACTGGGCGTGAATGGAGCTTTCGAGTGGATCATTCTGTTCGATGAAGTCGACTACAACACGGAAGACCCTCTACCGCTACTTTCGTTGTACACAGAGACGATATCGGCTCAATGGACTGGGAATGGAGACCAAGTCGCGATTCAGTATGTACGAGTTGCCCCGAGCTCTCCAAGTCTGCATCGCCGTATTTGCTCGGATATGTGCAGCTATGAGGTAACTTCACTACAGACTGGAAAAGGGTTCACCTTTCGCGTGCGTGCTCAATACTCATACAACATTGGGTGGAGTTCTTGGAGTGCAAGCAGCGAGCCATTGGAAATTCCTGCTACACGACTACCTCGAGCCCCTTCAGCCCCCGAATTGCTAGGCACGACAACATCCCGGCTTACGATTTCGTGGCGTATGCGCCGCGACCTGGAGAAAGGCAATGGCATTTTTGCCACCGAGTTGTTCCCTGTTGTTAGCTTTCATGCGCAACAGCAGTGCGACGATGAGGTTGGCTGGACCACAATCAGTGAGCGTATCGTGCCGGGATTCAGCAGAAACAAGGACACGTTTTCCACTGTTGCAGCCTCACTAGAGCGCCCACCTGGATCTACGTGCATCTTTCGAGTAGCAGCGACGACAGTCAATGGGCAAGGTCCGTTTAGCTTGGCTTCAGCTCCGTTCACCACTTTCCAAACAGCTCCAGGCCCCGTTGTGAATTTACGCGTGATTCGAGATCCTTTGACAATAGTTTGGGAAGTTCCTGCAGTACTGGGAGGGCATACGGAGGATTCGTTGACGTACGAGGTTGAGTACCGTATTACTCGTGGTTCGACGTGGACTCGACTGCCCGAGTCGCTGGTTGACACCAGCAAACGCACCGCAAACATTTCCATGGTGGTGCTTAAAGGATACACCTCGTACATTTCACGTGTTAGAGCGCTTCCTCTTGATGGGAACCAAGTTGGTAGCTACTCAGAGTCTCCAGAATTCCTGACAGATTACACCGTCGACGAGGACGAACCGGAGCGCGTAGATTCCACCCTCGGCATAAGGCAGGTCGTCTTAGCTGCTTCGCGTCAGCAAAGTGCGAACAAGCAGGACTGGTACTACGTTCAAATGACTGGCGACGGCGGCAACGGAGGCTCTGCTGTTACTGGCGTCCAAGCGAAGCCCGGCGAAAACGGAGCCGTGCTTATTTTTCCCGTGACCTGGTCGGGCGAGAGGCTTTCCGAACGTTCATTCTTCTTCTCCGGCGGTCTCGAAGCATATCGGGTTCCAAGTGATCAGCACGATCTACCACATGCTAGACAACTCGCCCTCCGCATTGTTGCGCTCGACATTTACGCGTGGGGCGCCGGTGGGGCTGGTGCTCGATCGTCAAGTGGCGCCTCAAACGGTTTGAGCAACGGTGGAGGCGGTGCTTTCGCGCGCGGGCTGTTTCGAGTAAATGCCGGCGACATTGTTCAAGTTTTAGTAGGCGGTGGAGGGCATGAAGATGGCCGTGGCGGCTTCAACGGAGGCGGCAACGGAGGAACGGGGGATTTTCCTGGGGGAGGTGGTGGCGGGTCTTCCGAAGTGCGAATCAATGGCAGAACGATCCTCGTAGCAGCTGGAGGTGGCGGTGCCGGGTCTACTGACTATTGCTGTGCGCACGGAGGTGCCGGTGGTGGGCTAGAACAAGCGGAATCCGGTCTTGCTGCTGGTGCCACCACCATTCCACTCGACTTGGCTGCTACTGGGCAGGCGCCTCGCGACGAGTATCACTCCTCAAACGTAGCAGGTGACGACCGAGACTTCGTGGGTCTCCCCGCACGCCACCAGCATTTGGACTGGGGCTTTGCGGCCAGCAGCGAAGACTATTCTGTTCTTGCAACGGGAGGCCTCGGAGCTTCTCCAGCAGCGCCAGGTCTTGCAGGGACTGCAGGCTCGTACCAATACTCTCTGGAGGGCAAGTGTGTGATAAATCCGCGGACGTCGGTGATGGAGGTTGTAGTGTCTCCGCTGATGGCAGCCCGCTGGCCTTCGCAAGGCCAGCGCAGCCGTGGAGGAAGCGGACAAAGTGGGAAGCAAGCTGGAGGAGGAGGTGGTAGTGGGTTTTACGGTGGTGGAGGCGGCGGCGCAGGTGTCGACGGAGCTGGTGGTGGCGGTGGAAGCAGCTACATCTCCTTTGGTGACCTATTCAATTCATCTAAGGCTGGCCTGAGTGATGCCGGGCTTCGACCACAAACGACTGGCGAGGTGGTTCGACAACTTAATGTGTCCCCGTTGACATCGTCGTCCGTCAGTGTGACCTGGAAGGCACCCCCCTACGGATTTTCGCAGCTAGTGGAGGGTTTCGTGGTGGAGATGGCTAATCGCTCGTCCAACGAAGACTTCCGTGTCGTACACCTGGTCACTCTGCCCAATCCTGCGATCACGGCAAACAGCGGCAATCTAACGATCAACGGGCTGTCGCCTGCGGCTGCGTATCGCTTTCGAGTGAGGCCACTACAGCTCGACGGTCATGGTGTCTTCAGTGACGTGGTTACACTCGTAATGCCCCCGAAGCCAACAAATACGTGGCAGCGCTGCGTCACCCGAAGCTTGAATGAGGAGTCCACACGAGCTGGAATGCGGATCACTAGTACCCCTCCGCTGCTACGGTTGCCGTCCGCGCGACGAGGACACTCACTTACTGCTATGGACAATTACCTGTATCTCTTTGGCGGATTAGCTAAGAGCTACGAGTGCAATCGGGCGCACAAGGCCCCGTGCTTACTGCAACAGCGACCGCGTGCAGTATCGAACGAGCTCTGGAGATATGATTTACTCACGGAGACATGGTGGCAAGTCCCCCAGCCAGCTTTGCTGCCTCCTGCTCGAGAAAAGCATTCGATGGCCTTGGTGAGTGGCCGACTGCTGCTCTTCGGAGGACGGCAAAATGATGCTTCTGACCCCAGCGACGCCACAACGTGGGGTCCGCAAGCTCTGAATGATCTATGGGAGCTGTCAGTGTCATCAACGACGGCCAAGCAGGTATCTGTATCGGTGGATACTCACCAACCAACCAACATCGCTATTCCCGATGGAGGAGAGGTTTTTGCTGTTGGCACAAAGAGCGTTAGCTCCAGTGGCGAGCAGCTTTGTGTCGCGAACGTGTCAGTGACCATGCAAGTCACACATGCATGTCCTCACAAGCTGCGGATGCAACTATTTGGGCCCGGACCAGCTACGTTCCCGGGACGCCAGCAGAGTGTTCTTTTCCCTGTGGATTCACAGGCTCGAGAGACAATCTGGAGCGATAGCCAAGGTCTGGGGAGTTTTCAAGGAGACCACCGAACCACAGGCACCGCCCCCAACACGCGAACGTTTCCAGTGTTACTACGGAGTCCAGAAGAAGCTGCTGATAAAATTGCGTGCTCGTCGGGGACCAAGAAACTGAGCTTCGTGTCATCCGCCAGTAGTTCAGCAGTGTCGGGGACGCCACTAGAAGCACTTTCAGTTTTCCACCAGCTACCAGTTGTAGGCAACTGGACACTCGAGTTGGCTGACACAGCGATGGACGGCTTGGTCGGCACGCTTGACTCCTGGGATGTCGCTTTTGACCTAGAACCATGCATTCCAGCATTCACGTGGACCAATCTATCCGCACTATCCACAGGGTCAGCACCAGTGCCACGGTTCCAGCACTCTGCTGTCGTGTTCGAGAGCAGTATGTTCGTATATGGAGGCGCTCGAGGAGGGACCGGCCTCGACCTGAACGACTTGTATCGGTTAGAATACACCCCGAGTGTGGCCTTCGGTGTCGCCCCCACTGCGAAGTGGACACAGCTTGCATCACTAACCGACAGTGACAGCCCGAGCATTGCAGAGAGGCGAGTCCACGTTGGACGCGCAACTCTGCTCACTCCATATCAGTTGATGGCTGTTGGTCGCGGCTTAAAGCCACCTCAACGGGCATCACTAGGATCGAGCGCACCGCTACCAGCGTCTCGCTTCGAGGCGCAGCTCGAGGTTCGCTTGAAGCAACTCGAAGATATGATTGACGGGTGGCGTCAAGTTAACGCGAGTTCTGCTGAAGGTGTGGACTCTGTCGACGAACAACTACCCATCCCGCGCTATTGGGGAGCTAGCGCTTTCGTGTTCTCTCCACCAGGCAACAGTGTGCCACGTGCGTTCCTCTTTGGAGGCCAGGATGATACTACCCTGTTTGATGATCTGTGGAGTCTGGAGTTATCGCAGCTGGATGAAGACTTCCCACGAGACCGCCTGAAGGCACAACGACTCAGGGTTTGTGCTTGGCGGCAGGAAAATACAGCGTACAAGGCGCAGTGGACATCATCTTGCGGTGCAAGCACCACTGCCGCCGCAGTCAACAAGTGCACGTTGGAAATGCTGTTGCTATACGCATGGTGTGAGGAGTATTACCAACCAATACTACTCTAAGCAACTGCTCAAACAAGCGATAAAATCCTACTCGCCTGCACTAGTTTTCTCATCTTCGACAGGTTCATACTCCACAAACTTTGTCGATAGTTCACCAAACACTCTCTCGAGCATTTTCAACACACTTGAAAGCACGTCATCTAACTGATGCGGAGGCAAGTACTCGTCTCCCGTAGACTTGGCAATCGTCACTATTGCAGGAGGGTTGCTTGTATCCAGTGCATGTGAGTGAAGGAAGTCTTCCACTTCGGCCACCATGCGCGCTATCTCTTCCGGAGAGCTTTCATGATGCGGAAGATCCAAAAAGGGGCCAGCAGCCCAAATCTCATTCCGTGTAGCCTCGTCACTGTGATACCGGTCCAGCACTTCAGCGAACTTGCCGAATAGCTCCTCGACCCCACTACCGTCTGGATACAAGAGCGCGAGCTCGCTCACAAGTTGCATCCATTCCAGCTTGGCACTGGCGCTGCCTCCTTGCATGTCGACAGCCTTGAGGCGCTCCATAAGCTCACAAAACGACCTCCTCTCTGAGTATCGTTCAATAGCTGTCATGTTCTCAAGAGGAGACAACTTATAGCGCACTGATGCAAACACTTGGGCCACCACCAGCGCAGCCATTTCTCCAATGCGTGCCTCCAAGTCTGCCAAAAGGTATGAATGTCTGCATCAGCTACACGCACTACACTAGTGCTCATCTGAACAGCGTACCAACCTTTGCGAAATGGATTCCACGTGGAGAAGTAGTCGAGGTCGATATCCAAGACGTAGCCTTTTGACTTTTGCCGAGCGCTGTCGACCGCTCCATTAGATACCGCAGTTGCCTCGGTTGACGAACTCGTTTCCGTAGCAAACAAATCCCAGTACCTAGCGATTGTAGACGCAACAACGTTCAGCCACGACTGGAGCGCTTCGCAATACCCCCGAAGTACTCGCACCGAATAGAAGTCGCTTCCATCTCATCCACGGGGCAAAACAGCTTGTCCTCGACGAAGTGAGGCAGCTCGCTCGTCACCCCCAGCGTAGCTGTATCACCACCAAAAATGCGTTACCAATGAAATCGACACTATCCTTGCATCAGGCAACTGCAATGACGAAAACGAACCGTTCGACTTCCTCTTCCCGATCGCAAGTTGCTTAAACGCCCCCGTCGGCATCTGACAGTGCGTGATCCACCCTCAGAACTCCGTCAACCAGGTCAACCCCACCTAGAGCTCCACACTCCAACGCCCACCTGCGTCGCCCACGAAGGCTTCAGCCAGGTGATCTGGGTCACGTGTCCTGCGAACACCAGCGGCAGCAGGAACTCGGCGATGCCTGCATCACGGATTGCGGTCATTTCGCTGGAATCCGATTTCAGAGTTTCACGTCGGACCCGAACCTACCTGCGACCGAGTCGTCCAGCGAGTCGTAGAGCGTCTCCGGCTGGAAAATCACCTCGGTGTCCATTGCAGCGGGGAAGGACAGGTCCGGGTGCGCGTCCACGTGCAGCACGTGGATGTCGGCGAAGGGCAGGCGGCGCTGGCGGATGGCCTGGCAGCAGGATACCCACGTGAATGGGCGACATTCGAGCCGCACACCTGTACTATTGTGCTGCAAACGGTGTGTACCAGGTGGATGTCCGGCAGACAGTGGTGGTGGTCGTCCACGATCACCACGGGCAGCGCCGTCATGCTGACCGTCATGGCCGACCGAAAGGTGATGACGATACGAAAAAGGCAGGCTCGCGTGTAACGGTCGGGCTTTGTGGTGTGCACCACACCAGCGAAAACTTTTCGAATTTCTGTCACTCGGGTTCAGTATGGTCGAGAAAACCGCAAAGTGTGTCCCCGAAGGCGAAATTTGAAAATTCGCGCCCTCAGCCGTGCTCGAAAGACCGCTCCCTCGAGCACTTGCTGGACTGTGAAGAAGAGCGGCAGTCAATTGCGAGCGGTTCCCGAGGTTACTTCCGCCCCCATATTCACTTTGACGGCGCTCCATGGCAGTCCGCAGGCCGCTGCAGTCGCTGGAGGCCGACGCCGCCATGATGCAGGCGGAGGAGCAGGAGGTGCAGCAGAAGCTGGAGATCATGGACGAGCTGCGCGGCGCCGCCGAGGACGAGGACT
>JAHWLF010000952.1:0-10209 GCA_024679295.1 Phytophthora parvispora
CGACGCGTAGGCGATCGTGTGTCCGAAGCGGGCCGTGGCGTACACGACCATGAGCATCTTGGTCAGGTCCGCGCTCACGCCGTTCTGGATGGCGCCCCAGAAGACGAGGAAGGCGAGCGGGATGGACTCGAGGTCGTTCTGCACGATGCGCCGCCAGCGCTGCTCGTTGTCGAGCGCCACCTTGAGCGCCTTCTCGTCCAGGTCGGACGACATCCCCATGGCGCACACCAGCTGCTTGTCCTCGGCCATGCGCGTGTTGGCCGCGAACGACTTGCGCGCCTGAATCATGGACGTGGCCAGGAACTTGACGTAGAGCACGGAGGCGGTCAGGCCGAAGACGTTCACGTCGGAGACGACACCGAGCATGTTGACGTGCACTCGACTTGACACGTGGAGCGTGGATTGGGGAATGGGATCAAGGTCTCCGGCCACGCGGCCACCAAGCGCAGAGCTGGGCCCTCATGACCGCCTGATCGACGTGCCTGACCTCGCCTCGAAGCGAGTCTCTGCACGCGAATCCCGAGTGATCGACGACTGGTGTGATAGTCGCTTCAACTTACTTGGCCTCGATCCAAGAAGAAGGTGCTGGCCAATTCAATACGCTTGGTACACTTTACTTTATATGCCGACTCCAGCATTCACGGGATCCTACAGTTAGGTTGTGTGCTGCTACGACAGGGCATGTGACATCAAGACAGTTGAGAAAGGAGTACATTGAGAATGGAATACATACTTTTAAGAAAGAATAAAGTTGCGGCGCAGACGTTGTAGGCTAAAGTGGCAGGGGAGTACATTGAGAATGGCATACATATTTTTAAAAAAATAATAAAGTTGCGGCGCAAACGTTGTAGGCTAAAGTGGCAGTGCGACCAGGGCGCCTGCCACGGCGCTGGTGACGATGCATGCCACCCCGATCATCCAAAAGACCATGCGAGCGTGAGGTAGGCTCTGGGCGTAGACGACCGTGTGGCCAATGCGGGCCAAAGTGTAGACGAGCAGCAGTGCCTTGGTCAGGCTGGAGCTCACGCCGGCGCTGATGGCGCCCCAGAAGACGACGTACGCCATGGGCATGGACTCGAGGTCGTTCTGGATGATTCGCTTCCAGCGCATCTCTTCCTCCATAGCCATCTGGACGCGGTCTTCCGTCAGGTCTGCAAACCCTTGCTGGGAGCTCTTGGCTTGTGGCAAGATGCTGTCTTCCGTCATGCGCGTGCCGGCGGCGAAGGCCTTGCGGCCCTGAATCATAGTGCAGGCGAGGAACTTGAAGTACAGCACTGCGGCACTCAGGGCGAAGGCATTGACGTCGGTGAACATGGAGGAAGTGGCTGCGGTCGGGAGTGGGTTGGTTTTGATGGAGCAAATTCAAGAATGGTGAAAAGCGTCTTGGTGAGACTGTGGAGGACAGCTGGGGTCACAGGTATAGTAAGTCATATTACAAAGGAGCTGCTTCCTGCCCTGGGCCACAAACAGAAACCTTATGCGGTACGTGTGCTCGCTTGTAATGTCTCGCTACGGCTGTTTGAAGAGGAATAGGTAGGCTACCAGTGCTACAGTGCTCTACAACTAACCACAAGTTAGGAAGAATATGTGTATGTGGATACGCAGCCGCGGCCATAAGATGAACTGGATGCAAGAATGTCCACCCGTAAGATAGCCTCATTCCGGGTTTACCCTACATCGTAGGGTATTGTATTCAAACAAGCTCATCCTGTTGGAATACACTACGCACTGGATGACAAGTTGCCATTGACAATACAAAACCTCATGGTAATGCGTTTTACTAATGATTATTGTAGGAATAGGAGAGCGTTGCACTGAGTGGAATCGAGTGCGCCGGAACGCAAACTTCCTCGTTTGCTCCAGAAAAGAGAGAAGAAACGTTCATCCTTTATGGGATACTCAACCTTGTACACCTGCCCTTCCAGCAAACTCCAGCTATTAGAGAGACTGCGGCGGCGCATAGAGCAAGAGTGCCCCCAATGCAGCCCACAACAACTCGAGCGACACTTTGCCAACCTTGTTGTCGAAGCCAGGACGTTCCATTTGGTCATTCTGACATCTGGTCGTTCGACTACACTAGCCATTGATACGCTCCTCTGTGGCGATCTTATGCTGTTATGTACGAGCAGAGTGCTGTTATGGGGCAGCGCAGATCCGAGCAGCAGATCCGCGTGGTGGGGTTGCTCTTCGAAATCATTGTGATCGACTGAGGAAGCTCGCAAACTCAAGTATTTGGGAATTGTGGACTAAAGCTGTTGACTAGGAAGGAAAAGCATCAACGTTACTTTGATAAGTAAGTTAGAGGGTTGGTACGTAGAGCGGCTTTTAAACTACCGCTACGAATGCTTTGCATGGAAGCGGTTGCCATGGATGGGGTGGAACAAGCGCTCCCACCAAGGATCACTGGAAAGCTACGACAACGCAGTGAAGATACTAGCCACAGCACCAACGACAATGCACACCATACCGACTATCCAAAACCCCATGCGAGCGTGGGGCAGACTCCTAGAGTAAACGATTGTGTGGCCAATGCGGGCTACCGTGTACACCAGCAACAACGTCTGGATCAGGTTGGTGCTCACACCAGCGCTGATGGCACTCCAGAAGACGATATACGCCATGGGCATGGACTCGAGGTCGTTCTGGATAATACGCTTCCACCGCATCTCCTCCTGCACTGCTGTCCGTACGCGGTCGTCGGTGGGGTCTGCGAATCCTTGTTTGGGTGAATTTTTGGCCTGCGGTAGCTTGCTGTCTTCGGCCATGCGTGTACCAGCAGCGAAGGCCTTGCGACCCTGAATCATGGTGCAGGCGAGAAACTTGATGTACAATATTCCAGCGCTGATAGCAAAGGCCTTGACGTCGGAGATCATGCTTGAAAGGCGAGTGCTAGTCAGTACCAAAAGAGATAATGTGGTAATGAAGGGCCTCCTCCGTTAGCAAATGAGCTCAGCAGCGGCTGGGGTGGCAGGATGTCCGTTTTCAGTGGAAGATGGTGAACGTTTCGGTAGTTCGCCAACTTTGGCGTTCACCCACGATCCCGAGGCACTCGGACAAACGGTTCTCACTGCCAAATACCATTCGTTGCGCTCGCCTGGCGTACACGGAACAGTTTCCTAGCGCGACCAGGGAATGCAACCCCCGAGCAATGGGATGCAGCATGGGACGTCGATGTTCCTTGGTTTAGCGAAACCTCGACGTACATGTATCTGACTTCTTGGCGAAGTCAACACGAGTCGCTGTGTTGTCAATCGCAGGGCCATACATCATAGTCCAGTCTGCCGATCGAGCTCTGCAAATGAACGAGAGTCAAAGGCTGTGTGTTCTGTGCCCACCCTGGTGCAGTGATACAGCAGCACACTTCCACGCACACGATCGACACCACACAGGACCGCATTGATTTAGAATAAGGTTGCAGCTCGCAGGCCGAGTTCTAATACACACCAGTTCGCTCTATAAACATAAACTATGCCACTGCAGCTAGGACGCTAGCCACAGCGCCAATCACGATACACGCCATGCCTACCATCCAAAAGACCATGCGAGCGTAAGGCAGGCTCTGGGAGTAGACCACAGTGTGCCCGACGCGAGCAATCGTGTAGACCAACAGCAGCGTCGTCGTCAGGCTGGAGCTCACGCCGACGCTGATGGCACTCCAGAAGACGACGTACGCCATGGGCATGGACTCGAGGTCGTTCTGGATGATACGCTTCCAGCGCATCTCTTCCTCCACCGCCGTCCGGACATGGTCATCAGTGAGGTCCGCAAACCCTTGCTTGGGGGCGTTCTTGGCTTGCGGTAGTTTGCTGTCTTCAGCCATGCGCGTGCCGGCGGCGAAGGCCTTGCGGCCTTGGATCATGGTGCAGGCGAGGAACTTGATGTATAGCACGGCGGCGCTGAGAGCAAAGGCCTTGACATCGGTGATCTCTTGTGCCATTGTGACGAGTCTTGGCGCTCTGACGCAGATGGGACTTGGTGGTCGCGGACGCAAAATCGACAATGCCAAGAGTTTCGGGGACGTGGGGAGCTCGTGCGCGAACCTTCTGGTGAGGCAGGTGCTGCCGCGGCGATAGAGACGTCAAGGAAGATTGCCATGTCGCCTGGATGCGGCGAACGGCGGACTATCTCTGCGGCGTGTGCAGCGCCCCAGCTTGTTTTCGAGAAGATGAAGCAGTCAGGGAGTTGCTCTGAGGGAATCTATGGAGGCTCCGTCTACGCTCCCAGCTTAGTCAGCTATGCAGAGCCCGAAGACACCTGCGTCCACAAGGAGACATGGCCGACACGTTGAAGATTTTAGCGGCGGGTCAGACAAGCAAGGACTCGATCGACGACCGCGCACCATCTTCTGTAGGGGACGGCGGCGAGCTTGGAGAGCTCCGAGCTCCGACATAGAGAGCTGCCAATCTTCCGCGCCAATGCCGCCACGCAACTTCGATGAACTCCGTCCTGTAAGCAGCAGCTTACATAGTGCTCCCAACAGATGCGAAGCACGTCCCCTCTTCAGCGCCATTTGCTTTCCACTCTCGATGTGCAGCCTCCAGACCTGCCATCATCCGCGTCGAAACCGAGCGGAGTCAGATGACGGATGACCAGCCACTCGAGGTTGATATGAACATGCCTGCATCAGCATTCTACCGAAGTGACGATCTCCTTGCCGTCAAAAGCTCGGAAAAACTCTACAGATGGAGCTTCCAAAACTATTATTTCAGCGTAAGTAGCGTGTGTATTGAGCTCAACACCCACCTAAATGATCTCCCCTGCACTCCAGGCTCGCCGCCACAAGCTGCGGCTCGGCGTAGTGACGTCGCGTGCAAAGGCTCATGATGTCCCAACGGAGACCTCCCTGCTCCTTGTCCTGCGCAACATCTGGTGCGGGGCGTAACCCCCGCAGCGTAACCACTTCGAGTCGCACGTAGCAATCCTCATGGCGGACAGTCGAGACGTCTCCCGCCGATCGTCGCGCCGCGGCCCGCAGCGCCCCAAGCCTCCGCAACGCAACGTGACCAATAAATCCAAGTCCAAGTCCACTTCGTCACGCCATCGGAGCCGGCCAACTCCTCGCGGCCGCACTGTTATCAAGCCCCAAAGTGGCGTAACCTCGCTGCCATCCGATCTGTGGACGCGGCTGCTGCCGCTCCTGACATGGAGAGACACGAACGCGATGCTCTGCGTGTGCTCCGAGTGGAGGCAAGTGGTGACGGAGGCGAAGAAGTCGCACCCCCAGTGGCGGTCGACAGTTTTGGGTCCGTCGGCCAATGGCTCCGACAGTCTCGAGCTGCTCCGGACCAACCACTTGAAATGGGCGGACACCCGCTTCGCGCCCGACCTGGTGCTGCTCTCAGCTGCTAGCAAGGACTCCAGTCCGTGGCACAGTGGCGGCTATTGGGAGGAGGCCATTGCAGCTATTGAGGAGGCCAAGCTGCTGCCTCCGAGATGTAAAGTCGTCGGGGTGTTCACTATGAACGCGGTGCTGGGAGAAGATGAGGAGGAAGTGGAAGAAGATACAATCAATAGTGCGGTCACGTTGTCGATCTCTGTTGCTCACCTGCCGGACACAACGCTGGAGATGGTAGAGTTCGACAGGAAGGACCTGAGAAGGTATCACCACGGTGTCGAGCTGGAGAACCCGTTCTCGTCGCTGGAAGAGCAAGACGTGCCGTCGTTTTTGATATTCGGAGTGAACGACCAGAGCGCTCGTCACCTGGTACCAGCGATCGAGGAATGGTATCCCGGTGCTGCCGTCGTCGGTGCTGTGTCGCCGCTCGTTGACCGATGCATTCCTCTTGCTACGTACAGTGGTGTGGTTGAAGCACGGCAAGACCGAATCCAGCGGAAGGGCAAAAGCGCGAAACAGCTAGCAACATCTCGACGGCCTCGTCCTCGGGGACAGGTATCCTTCCCATCGACGATGCTGCTTCGACTGCATGGCAAAGTCGGCGTGAAGTTGTTCTCCTCGAGCGGATACCACCCGATCACACCCGTTGTCCGGTGCGAGCGCGCCACTGCTTTAGACGAGTTCAACCAACTAGTGACGTACGACCTGGTTTCAATTCTCGGCCACGAAACATCGGAAGAAACAGCACAGCACCGCATCATGGACCTCTTGGAAGCATCTGAGAGACTTGCTATCGAACAGGGAGATCGAACGCTTAACATCTTCTCCTGTCACGAGAGCTCTCCGCTCGAGTACCTCTCCAACAACTGCTGCCCCACCGCGGACAGCGACCTATTGCCTGTCCCAACCTCAGCTCGCATCGAACGGCTTGAGTTTGTGTCCCCGGGTTGGAACGGTTTGGCGACGACCGTACCTGGTTTTTGCTGGCAGGAAGGAGCGTACGGAGTTCTCGCCTCACATCACCCGACGCGTACATCTCCAGCACTAACGAAGATTCTTCAATGCACCCGAGCGGGATTGTCTTCGATGAACGAGCGAGCGCTTGGGGCATTTGTGGTTGCCGGTGCGTTGAATGAGGTCGATGATTCAGCACATGCGAAGGATGTAAGCAAGCTCTTCGCCGACACGTTCCGAGATCTCTCGCTCGGTGGGTGCATCGCGAGCATTAGTGTTGGTCCTGTCGCGTTCCCCGGAGGTCTTCAATCGTCTATTGTGAGGAACCTAACACAGGTCCAGGCACACACAACGTGTGGAGCGATCTTCTACTCGAAGATGTGAGCGAACCATGGGCAAATACAGCTTAACAGTTAACCTTAATGAATGGAACGCCTAGTACCTTAGAGACTCAAGCTCACTACGTCACGTTCCGGCATTCAATATATAACTCGCAAAGGAGCACCCAATTCAAGCCCGGCCACTGCGGCCGAACAGCTGGCGCATCAGCTCCTCGTCCTTCGCTCTTTCAGCCTCGCGCTGCTCCTGAAGTCGCTGGAAGATGTCCACCAAAGTCTGACCCTGTCGCTCTGCAACTCGCTCCAAGAACGAGCCATTGCCACTGTCAACAGGGAAGCTGTCTTGAATCTTCTGCAGCAGAAAAGCATGGTGCTCCTTGCGGGCATTGGCGCTGTCCTTCCGGAAGCGCTTCACGGCTGCTTCCAGTTTTGTGTTCTGCTGCTGAATGATCTCCGTGATGTACAACGTCGAGGAACTACCGACATAGTGGTCGATGTCGCGAGCGCGTTTACGGGATGGAGGTGTTCGGATGCGACGAGCATCCGAATTCCGGCGGACAATAGCTCGCCTAGGCGATGGTGCCATTGGGACGTCTTCATGCTGCTGAGCCACTGGAGGTCGCTCCACTACTGATGGAGCACTTGAGTCGCTGTCGGCTTCGTCGGTTGACGATTCTGAAGACGACGAATCCGCATCTGCTTCAGACGCCGGCTCCTCCGATTGGGTGGGTACTTCGGGCACAATAGGAGTCGTCGGAGCCGGGTGCTTTCGCTTGAAGAATGTACAGCGCTCGACAACCACTTCAATGTCAACGTAACGCGAGGAAGAAGCCTCGTTGGGGGGCTTGTACGTCTTTTTCTTCGTTTCACCCAGCTTCAAGCGGATCTCAGCATCGATGGCGTCAATAACGTCATAAATGTCTTTGTCAACAGTGGTGAGTCCATTGAAGCTGCGGTACGATCTGCTCATTCTTGCCACGATGGGGTCTCGGTCGGCCGGGTCAAGCTCAAACCAGGTGAGCGAGTTGGTTTCAGCTGCCTTCAGATCGTAGAAGTAGATGAACTCGTACGAGTCCAGCACGAACCGTGCAAGACCAATAGCCGCGCCGAGGGAATTCGTGCCACCAAGTTCTTCATAGCGACGGTAAAGCCGATCTTTTTCTTCCTCAAAGACATACCGACGAGTCCGTCGACCCTCCAGCAATTCGCCACACGCTTCGCCCAGCATAAGCACCTCCTCCTTGCTCCAGTTCGCAGCGATGTACTTCTCTGGTTTCTGTCCGGAGTGACCCTTTTCATCGTGCTCCCTAGTGTCGGCTCCAACAGGCGATGACCTCGGAGGTTTCCCCCCTTTCCGCTTCCCAGGTTTTTCGTACGCTCCACTTGTTTTCCTATGGAGAATTCGCGCCAGTGCATTGAACATTTGCTTGTTCAGATCCATAATTGTTTTGTTCTTCCAGCCACGGATCTCAGCCAATCTCTCCTCCGGCGTCAGGTCGAACCATGCTGCACTATCGCCTCGCTCCGAAATAAACTCCGAGATGCCTGTGAACGACGATTTCAACGCGATCATTTTGTTTCGGACACTGTGGATAGACCGATTACGGTTGGACGGACCCTGTTGCAACTTCGAGAACTTTTCAAACGTCGCATCCAGGGCAGCAGTAAGTTTGCCACTCTTCGATGACCCCGATGCGTCTTCCCACGCCTGAATCAAATTCCACAACTCCTTGGCAGGCCAATTGTTTCCCTTCTTCGCCACGGGTGCTGTGAATTCCTTGCTACTGTGTCTCGGATTTGCTGACACAACGGAAGACTCTGAATCTGATGACCAAAACGCCTCGGTTCTCTTTCGAGTCGATCGAGGTCGGAGAGAAATTCCGTCCGGCGTACTTTTAGCTGCAGGCGAGGGAATGGTCGGAGCCGGCGGCACCACTCCCACAAATGACGTTTCCGTCACCAACGCAAACATTTCAGCGTCAAGATCCACAAACCGTAACGGGACGTTCGTGCACTGTTGATACGCACGCTTCTGCACGGGAGACATTTGGAACCAGCTCGGACTGTCTCCCTCTGCCCGACTATCATTGCATGCCTTGATATACGAGTACGAAGCAAGAATGTACCGCCACTGCTGTGCCATCGATTTCAAGTCGCGCCTGATCGGAGTGTCTGTATCGCCTGCGTTTTGCCGACGGGCTACGAAAGCGTCAAAAATCAACGACTCGCGCTCGGTTGCAGACTGCTCCTTGTCAGAAGGAACGTTCATCACATCTGCGCACGCCTTAATCAAGTCCGATGATTCCTCAATAGACCACTTTGCCGTTTTCGAAATGTTGTCTGCTGACTTGGAATCTGCATCCCTCGGACTCTTAACCGCCTTTTGCGGTGGAGGAAGAGGTGGACGGAGACTTCGGACCTCAGCAAGCTTTTCATCCATTGCAAGTATACGTCCCAACCCTTCGTACATTTCCTTCGTCAGATCAACCGAGTTGCGGTTTTTCCACGACCGTAACACAGTAATCCTCGTGCCTTCAGGGATTTCGTGGTACGACGGCTCACCCTTCACCTTCTGTGACTCGTTAAACGAGTGGATATGGGCGTAGGAAAATTTTAGTGAGCTCCTCCGAGCTGCAAGGGCTGTGCTGTTTCGCACTGACGATCCACCTTGCATTTCAACAAACTCACGGTACATTTCTCTGTTGAGCGACAACCGTTCAGCGGGGTCGCTATTGCACACCATAATCGCTGCTTTCTCCCACGCCTTGATCAGAATGTCGAGTTCTTTGTTTTCCCATAGGTTGCCATTTGGTCCGTCAGAATTTACTTTGCGTTTCCTTTTACCCCTCCCCGGCCCCTTCGAGATGTTAGTCGGCAGAGCGGTAACACCAACAGCTTCGTTCTTGCCGTCTTGGACATTCTTCAATACATCAGGCTTAGTGACGCTGGTCACTTGGGTCGCAATGGTAGGGACCTTCGATGCAAATGTATTTGCCGGCACGGGATTCAGGGTAACCGTAGATGGGGTCGTTTTCTTCCTTACGTCAACACCAGGAAGTGACTTCTCCACGTTGCGATTTTGTCCAACAACTGGCACTGAAACTCTTTGAACAGCGATTTCTTGGCTTGGAACAATGGGTGGAGTTGATTTTGCATTCGAGGCGACGCTGACAGTAGTTTTCGTTGCGCGGTTCACCTCGCCAGCGGTTGGCTTGGTAGTCACCACCGTATTGCCACTACCGTTCGCTGGGATATTTGTCGACTGCTTAGCACGAACATCTCCAGTGTAAATAGGAGCAGCCGCCTTCTGCGCAACGTAATTCGTCTGTGCGATCGGCTCGCTCGCCTTTTCTTCTCTGTCATTCTGCACTCGGCTCTGAGCGACCATCATCGGGATCGCCGCCTTCTCCTCTTCACTGTCATCAACAACACTCGGTGGTTGCGAAGAGAACACACTGCTGGGGTATTCGTCGTCCTCCTTGCTGTCCTGCAGCGACTTCCCGCCCCTCTGCCTCTTCGGGGGTCTTCCGGGCTTCCGCGCCGCACGCGCGCTCGCCGAGTTGGAGCCCTTCGCGCGCCGCA
>JAHWLF010000953.1:0-10205 GCA_024679295.1 Phytophthora parvispora
GCCAAGCTCAACCAGCAGCGCTCGCGCCGCTTCCGCGCGGGGCTGGACCGCCAGCAGGCGCTGGAGAAGGAGCGCTACATGCAGATCAAGCTCGAGGACGAGAAGAACGGCGTGCGCGCGCGCTCTGCCGCCGCCGCCAAGTTCGACTCGAATTGCATCACGCCCGGCACCGAGTTCCTCAGCACTTTGTCGCAGCACTTGGTCTACTTTGTGCGCCAGAAGATGAAGACCGACCCGTTGTGGGCAAGGCTCGAGGTCTTCTTCAGTGGGAGCGAGGTGCCCGGAGAGGGGGAGCATAAGATTGTGGAGTTTATCCGCCATCGCAAGATGGCGGCAGGTTATGAGCCCAATATGCGCCACTGCATGTACGGCAGTGACGCAGATCTGATGCTGCTCGGGCTCATGACTCATGAGCCGCACTTTACCCTCGTGAGGGAGACGGTGGTCTGGGGAAACCAACACAGGAAGGTCGCGGCCAAGCAGATCGAGGAGCAGCAGTGGCAGCTCGTGCACTTGAGCCTGTTCAGGGAGTATTTGATGATGGAGATGAGGGTGCAGCCGCCCCTGGACGGCGAGCGCATGCTGGACGACTTTATCCTGCTGACGTTCCTGCTGGGAAATGATTTCATCCCGCACAGCCCCACGCTAGAGATCAGTGAAGACGCCATCCCGTTGCTGCTCAAGGTGTACAGGGAGCTGCTGGAGACCCACAAGGGCAGCTACTTGACGCTGAACGGCAAGATCACCAACGTCAAGCTGCTGCAGGAGCTGTTCCAGATTATTGGCAACCAGGAGGAGGAGATTTTGATCAACCGAGCCATGGAGGAGAAGCGGCGCTCTGGACGACGAGGCGGACGACAGCAGGCCAAGCAACACGATGTTAATGAAGTGGAGGTGCAGAAGGCGATCATGGCACTGCGTGATGACGACGATGATGATCTCCCGCCGCCTTTAGTCGACGAAGATGAAGAAGATGAGGAGGAAGCGGAGCGCGCGCTACTGGAGGCGCTGGATGGACCGGAGGCGGCGAGGTTGTCGCTCGAAAACGAGAAGGAGGACCGCGAAGTGCTGATGCTTGTTGGCAGCGAGAGCTTCCAGGAGACCAAATGGAATTACTACGAGCGGAAGTACGGCATCAAGCGAGGTAATGGCGACGCCGGTAACAAGGAGCTGGAGCAAGTAAAGAAATCGTACATGGAGGCATTGGTGTGGTGTCTCGCCTACTATTTCCAGGGCCCACAGTCGTGGGCGTGGTACTACCCCTACCACTACGCTCCCATGGTGTCAGATCTCACGGACATCGAGGAAATGATTACAAATGTGAAGTTTGATGAAGATCCATCGATCGCTGGACCGCTACTGCCTTTTGAGCAGCTCATGTCCAACCTGCCCGCCTCAAGCGCCAATCTCGTGCCTGAGCCGTATCGGTTCCTTATGGTGTCGCCACTGTCGCCGATCAAGCACTTTTATCCCGAAACATTTGCAATTGATATGGAAGGCAAACGCAACGCGTGGGAAGGCGTGAATCTGCTGCCTTTCATCGACGTGGCGTTGCTCAAACAAGCGATTGCGCAGTACTGCCCCGACTCGCAGCTCACGGAAGCTGAGAGACGGCGAAATAAGTTGCAACCCCTGCCAATTCGCATTGTTCGAGACCTGAATGTGCTGGACACTTTGAAATCCACTCTTCCTGGAGTCGTTGGCTTTCCCGATGTGCTGTACTGCAACACGCGCGTGGAAGACTATGATCTTCCGCCAATTCCTGGAGGCGAGTTCAAGAGTAAGCTGATGGATGGTGTCATCCTCCCTCTAGCGGGCTACCCGTCGCTTTACACAGTGCCTCTTGAGAGCACACGCATCGCTAGTGTTGGCTTGAACTGCTTCGGTATGAGTTCGCGCAAGTCCAGCCTTATTCTCCAGTTGCCACCTCCCGGAAAGTTGAACGACAAGGATGACGGGACTGCAGACGATATCAACCCCAGCGAGATTCTAGGCACTACTGTCTTGGCGAACTGGCCAAACCTTCACGAGGTTCTGGTTGTAGGTATCAGCACACTGTCCGGAGAATACCGCTTGAAGCAATCCACTCGCAAGCACAACAACCACGGTCGTAAGAACGATGTTGTATTTACGCCGTATGGCTCCGACGAGAAAAGTGCGTGGGCATATTATGCGCAAACCGAGGTGGTCAAGCTGCTCTCAGGTCGCGGAATTCCTGGTAGTGGTGGTATCGACCTCGGCAGGACCGGGATTACTACGGTCTTGCACGTGCTGCCGCTCCAAGGTATGGTGTCAAACCCGCTTACCGGTGCCATTGAGAAGAAGTTTGGCGAGACTGAGGCGTTCGTGCCTGCGCAGCTCTCAGTGCGTAACCGGAAGCTGCTGGATGCACGATTCAAAGAGTCGGGCACGTTGCCTCTGAACGAGCGCTTCCCTGTTGATTCGAAAGCTCTTATCACACACGGCAAGTGGCTAGGCTGCACTGCTATTGTACGTTCCCAAGACGAAGAGCAGCACACTGTGACTGTTCATGTGAACACAATTGACCAGGAGCCGCCGTTCGGCTACGTCATCGCGCAAAAGATCACGGATAAGTTTTTCCCCGGCTATTTGGTTGCCCAGAAGCTTGGTATCTCGGCCTCTACCTTGGGCCTGATAACCGGCAGCGTGATTATCAAACCTAGTGGCACTGACATCGGTCTGAACATTCGGTACCGAAAGGAATTGCTGCTCCCTGGTTATTGTCGCCTCGTTAGCCGCGACAGCAGCAACTCTAGCTGCAGTGATGACGCCAATGTCTGGAGGAAGTGCGATATTGTGAAGATTGTTGGAAGCAGTGGCAATAACGAAGGAGGCGATTCGAACTCTGGGCCATCTCAAGGCCGAAACGGAAGCTCGACAGCTTGGGAATACACCGAGCGCGCGGTGCAGGTGATTGCAGGTTTCCAGAAGGAATTCCCCGAGGTCATTCGAAACCTTAGCCGTCTACCGTTCGCGACAACTTACCAGGGCAAGGATGTATTCGGCATAGACGATGCAGAGCGTGTGGAGGTGAAGACTGAAGCAGTTAAGCAATGGATTGAGCAGCAGCGCTTGGGAGCGAGCGAGCACTCCAAGCACATTCCCATCACCTCCAAGTATATTGCGGTGAACGCTGTCCGCGCCATGGAAGCTGCCGGAACTTTGCGTGCATCGGAGCGCGCGAAGGCTGCTGAAGAGCAGAGGCGTGCACCTGTTGTGGCCACGGTTACTGCCGCGGAGCTGTTCCGTCCTAACCCGCTGGTGAACCAGGATCTGACTGGGCATGAAGTATCCCAGCAGTCATCAAAGAATCGAGGAGCGCCTAACCTGGGCGACCGAGTGATCAACATCAGTGCTCGCGGAGTTCCTTTCGGCCATCGTGGCACAGTCGTCGCGACACACGTGAGCAGTCGGTGCGTAGAGGTGCTCTTCGATGAGAGCTTCACTGGCGGTGAGGCACTTTTCGGGACTACAAGCCTTGACCGCGGCAAGATCGTGGCTTGGAACAACGTGCTCTGCGTGTCAGTTCCGCCAGGCAGCAAGAACCATAACCACAATAGCCGCTCGAAGCAGTCGCAAAGTGGGAGTGCGCGCCATACCAATGGTGCACCACAGCAACGGACTTCCGGCGGTGTTCCAGTTATCAGCACTAACACGCGCGTACCGAAGAAAACCCTAAAGGCAAAGGACAAGACTCCTGCAGCAGCTCCAGGCCCTTTGGTTCCACCCCCAATTCCTAGTGCAATGCCAGCGCCGCCAAACCCGGAGAAGATCCAGAAGCTGATTCAAAAGTGGAGTTACGACGGTGAAGTTGCTACCCAAGGTGATGAAAAGGCTCCGAAGCCGAAGTCCAAGTCGAAGTCTAAGACGCCGAAGCCAGCTGCAGCCGCACCGTCTTCACCAACTTCAGTGGCGTCGACGCCGGTGGCACCCGCAGCACCGATGTCGACGTCAGAGCAGAAGTTGGCTCCATCCGTCGCAGCCCTGTTTTCGGCAGCCGAGGCCGCGGCCCCGGCACCCCCGGCACCTGCACCCGTGGATCCGTTGATGGGGCTGTTCCCTCACTTGTACGATCACTCTTCGGGTGCTCCGTCGTTGCTGACGCCTCCATTGCCGGCTGGAGCCCCAGCTCCGCAGTACGCACCCCCGCTACCTCCCGCTTACTATGGAGCGCAGCCGCCACTGCCCGGTCAACAGCCGCAGCTTTTCCTCATGCCTGACGGCTCGTACGCGCCGATGTACGCCCCACCACCGCCCGGAGCTTATGCCCCCCAACAACCGCAGCCTCCGATGCCTCCGAGTGAAGAGGAGTACCCGCCGCTTGGAGCTGCTCCGCCAGTGAAGAGCGAGAAGAAGCTGGCCGCTACCACTGAGACCCCGTCCGATGCTCCCAAGACGAAGCGACACAGCCGAGGTGGTAAGGGCAAGAAGTCTGCCACGGCCAATGACGAGGGCAACACCCCGTCAAGTACCCACGGAGCTCAAAAGAAGTGGATGCCGAAGCAGAACGGCGATGCCAAGTCGAAGGGCCCGCAGCTTCTGCTCCCATCGCAGGTCATGCGTCAGCAGAAGCCGCAGCAGTAACGACACTTCATGAGGACCTGAGTCGCCACGAGACTATGCATCCTGCACAAAAGGTTGACTAGAGTATATACGTTCAAAAATATACTACCAGCTAAGGCCTGCAAGCCCTTCCTCAGAACCGCGAATCCTCCACTATGATATACGAACGACAAGGCTCTCAAGGACGAGGACCATCCTCATCATCCTCGAAGCGAAGAAGAGTATCAAGACATTGCCAACCGCTCGTCATGACTAAACCAATGAGTCGAGTTCCGCTCTCCCGCCATTTCCACATTGCATCGCCTAGACAAACATGTCCGCAGTCAAGACCTGCGTCAACGTTGAGTGTGCTCCTCTTCCTGCAGTCAATGGCACTGGCAGCCAAAATCATGGAGCTGGTGCTGAATACGGGGAAGTGGCGAGTATAGAGCAATTGCCACGCGGGACCGCGCTTCACGCTGCGCGCACTGCATTTATCAAGGAATCGTCTGCTCGGGCATCTCCATTGTCCAAGAAACTCGCTGGAAATGGGACCGCTGCCCCGGAGGCCAAGCTTGCACACAGCGAGTCGACCTCAAGCAGTCTCAATAACAGCAACCCCGAGGACACTTCGTCGCCGGCGGACAGTGCGGGCTCGGAAGAAACGTCCAACAACGAACCACCACGCAAAGTGTCTAGCGGCGCTGACCTCGCAAGGCGGGCAGCTCGTCGAGTCAATGTTTGGAAAAAGTCAGAGCAGGAGCGTCGTGGCGAAGAAGAGCGCGCTCGACAAGTCAAGCAAGAGCAAGAAAAGAAGCGCCAGAACCACGCAGCCCACGCCAAGCAACGGCGTCGAGCGGAGATATACGCTCTCAATGCTTTGTTAAGGCAACTCCAGCAGGAGAAAGTCGCAAGATACATCGCTGCACAAAGACAACTCCAGGAATTACAGCAGCAGCAGCAACAACACCAGGATCACTGCAAGGACGGCGAAAAGATCGTGGAGACAACAGCAGTGTTGGCTCAGGTCCAAACTGTCGGCGTTTAACTCAATTCAAAACTCCTTTTTTATCTACTCGTTGTCCTAACGTTGCTGGCACCTCCAAAACTTCTTACGCCACAACGCGATCATGTCAAACAGCTTATGAGCTTATAAAACCATAACGAATCCAATTTGTTACTGCGCAAGTATCAGCCATAAACTCGTATACTAGTAGTACGAACCGAGACCAAACGGGTACTTTTGCTGGTCCCAGACTCAAGCTTTTCTAGGCGCATTTGGTGGTTGAGCTCGCATTTCCATTCAGTTTTGAGGCCAAAATGATGCAACATAGCCTGCGGGTTTTCTGCATAATGCCGGTTCTTGAATCAAATCTCGGCTACTTTGAGCAGGTTTCCGTAATAACTCATCTGTTTGAGTGTACCAAGCGATATGAAGGCATACAGCGACCCCATCACAAGACGGTATCCATGTAGCCACTCAAAACGTTATCGATTTCTGTTGTCTCAGACTGGATCTCCAGCTTGAGATCGTCTAGCCACCAACGCGTTCTCCAGACTTGAAAACTTACTCTACAATCGGCAGGTAGACCGCCAGCGTCAAACATAGGTTTCGCCTTCTTCATGCGTTTTTGCTGTTTCTTGTTGCTGGTGCTGCTAGCTTTTCACGCTTGCAGTGATGCCCTGGTAGCGGCAAAGCTCCGTGAAGACACGGTCGCAATGCCCTCGCCCGATGCTTCCGTCCACAGACGATTACGCGTATCCGATGCCAACTCCGAGGACACTGAAGACAGAAACGTATTCTCGTCGTTGACCAGCTTGGGACAAGTGAACCGATGGATTAAAGCCGGCAGGTCAGACGATTTTGTCAAGAAGGCGTTGAAACTGGACATTCTGTCTGAGGAAGGCATGATGGCGAGCCCCAAATACAAGTACTACGTGAAGTTTTGGCTCAAGAAAGACCCGGACCGGATCAAGGAGTGGCTAAAAGAAGGAGAAAGTGGACTTCCCACAAGGCGCGCATGGGAAAGATTGGGATTGCAAACTATGGATCCAGCGAAACGGGAGAACAGTGCCGAGTATCGGGCCTACATGCGATACATAAAGATGTATGAAGATCGCGTGGATCAACGTCTGAAGAAATGGTTTCAAGCCGGCGATTCAGCCATGGATCAGCGTCTTGAGAAATGGCTTCAAGCCGGCGAATCGGACGATTTTGTCATGAAGGCGCTAGGACTGGACAGATTATCCGAACGAGCCATGTACACGGACCCCAACTACAAGTACTACGTGGAGTTTTGGCTCAAGAAAGACCCGAACCGGATCAAAGAGTGGCTGAACTACTTCGGGGAAAGTGGACTACCTACACACGGAGCCTGGGAAAGATTGGGGCTGCGAACTATGGATCCGGCTAAACTGGAAAAAAGTACCGAGTACCGGGCATACATGCAGTACGCGCAAATGTATGACGATAAAATGTTTGAAGCCGTCTCAAAAGATAGACATGGTGCACACAGAGTCGTGATAGGTCCGTATCCAGAGGAGACAAGTGCGCTGGTTCGGCTTTGGGTCGCGGAAAACAGGCCGGCATGGTACGTCGAGAAGGTGTTGGGTTTCCTCAGGGGGGCGCCGGACGGGCACCGTGGAGGACACTACTTTCACGAGTACGCCAACTTAATGCGCAAAAAAACTGGAACACGTTTAAGGGCGTAAATGCTTCGGAGATGGAGTTTGCAACAAATTGATGCATGTCTGTCCCCACAGTCTGTCCAAATGGCACGCTTTATTTTGAATGATCTCAATATTGCAGTATCATATATTAATAGTTCAAGTTGATTTGTTGGCGCCTCAAAGCTATCAATCCACAACTCGGCCCCGCCCGCTACAGCCCAGGTCACAGCGGTGGTTCAAAAACGATAGTATTAATGTCATTTTTCTGCACTAGTGTACGAACGATAGTCATTCGATGTCGTTTATCTCGAGTGCGCCTTTGCAGAAGTGGGAAATTCATGCAGTCGCGCCGCAGCTCGCGTTCAATATACTCAACTGAGCTTGAACAGCTTTAAACTGAGAGAACAGCGCCTCAACTTTGTAGCACATTTGAGACTTTTAGCTGACTCGATATCCTTTTATCATACGCTGTTCATTTACCAGCATTTTCTCCGAATTTCTTGGTGAATGATCGACTCGATAATCGTCGAAAAACTTGACAAAGTGTCGATGTCCATGGCAGATTCGCCCGATCGCACTACATGTACTTGGCCCGTTCCACAGCGAACTGCCACCTCTGCAATTATGACGTTAGATCCAACGCTGTAGGAATATAGCTATTACGAGACATCATGCCGTACTGCCAATAAACCTCAGTTTTTGTGGAGAGAACTTGCAAAAACTGGCGATAGTAGTTTACGCGACGGAGGCTCGTTCTACGCAGTTTACGAGACGAAAGACTGTGTTCTAATTGTTTCTGGTCGGCATTGCATGAATCATCGATAGACACACTTTCAAACTTGCCGTTGAGCCCACAACCTGACCCAACAAGAAATGCGCTTGAGATGCCTCATTGTCATAGCAACGGCCTTGCTCCTTGCTACTGTCGATGCTGCGTCCGCCGTCGTGACCCCCCAGTTGCGCTCGATTAAGAGCTTCAGTGGTGCACACGTTTTCGACAATGCCAAGGTTTTGGACACCGGAGTGATCGCGAAAGTGTTGCGGAAAATGGAGAAAAATGAGATGTACAAGGCCAACATATTTGCGAAGTGGTCCAAGGCTATCAAGGACCCGCGTGTTCGTCTTGACCTGGAGACAGTTAAAAAGATTGTCAGCCAAGACCACGGGTTCAAAAGGTTGTATACTGAATTCAGCCGCCACCATGGAGTCATGTAATGTCTCTTTGGAATGTTGCTCAGAAGTACTACTACATGCAATAGCAAGACAGGTTTGCAATATACAGTTCAATTTAGCGAGCGCTTCAGACCCACATCCTGTGTTTTTTTTTATCTCTTCCGACTCCCTTTCTTTCGACTCCGCGACGTCTTCGGAGCTGCTCTCTTCTTTTTGGGGGCCTGCTGCTCCTCCTCCTGCTCGTCTTCTCCGGTTTCCTCGTCGTCGTCGTTACCTTCCTTTTCCGCAGCAGAGTGAAGGGCCTCGCCACCACTGTGGTCGTCTTCGTCGCCACTGCCAGCGCTGTCTGCAGCCACAGCAGCTGCCGCAGCTGCTGCTCGACGCTTTTGCTGACGTGAACTGGTGCGCGTCGCCGGCATGGAGGGACGGCGTCGGCGTGCAGCAGCTGTCCGCTTTGACGCAGCTTTCGAAGATTTGCTGGCGCGCTTCGTGTCCGCTTCAGAGGCAGAGGCCTCGTGACTCTCCGATCCGCTGACTTCTTCGCTGGCAGAGGCAGCAGAAGCTGACGCTCCGCGTGTCCGTTTTCGTGGGTTCTTTGTCGACGGAGACGGAGCCGCCGAACCAGTCCCATCACTTGCAAGACTTGTGCGCTTCCGAATACGCGTGGACGCTCGTGTAGGCGTAAGCGGCGGAAAACCAAAAGACTCGCTCGCAGCAGCCTTGCTACTGGAATCATGACTGTCCGAGGTAGTAGCCTCCGCCGATTGGTTCTCCGTTTCATCAGCGGTGGACTCTGCCATCTCCTTATCGTCGCTTGGCTTCTCTTCTGCCTTTTCCCGAGCAGCGGCTTCCTCTTCCTTTTTTTTACGGGCAGCCGCTTCTTCTTCCTTTCGAGCGGCAGCTTCTTCCTCAGCTTCACGGATTTTCTGCAGCAGCGTAGCCTCCTTCTTCACACTAGCCTTCCGCAGCGTCTCGGTGAGCGTACGCGCAAAGTGCAGCAGCTCCACGCCCTTGCGCCGCGCCTCGGGCTGTTCACGCTGCTCCGCGTCCGTGACCACGTGCTGGCAGAATACGTACACCTGCTCTGCGAACTGCGCCCACTCGCAGATCGCGCCTCCAGTGACTCGCTCGTGTATCTTCTCCAAGTCCATGTGCTGCTCGGCGTCCTCATTCGTCTCCCCCTCCCCCTCCGTCTTCGAGAACATCGCCGGGTTCACATTCTTGCTCTTCGCCACTGACACGATCTTCGACAAGACGTCCAGCAACATGCTCTTGCGCAGCGCCTTCAAGCTCGCCAACGCCGCCTCCGCCTCCTCCTTCTCCGGGTTCTTCTCCTCCTCATCTTCCTGCTTCTCAACCTCTGTCTTCTCCTCAACCGCCGCCTGCTCCTTCTGAACAACCACCTCCTCCTTAGTATCCTTCTTCTTCTCATCGTCCTCGCTGTCCTTCTTCTCCTTGCTCTCATCCTTCTTCTCTTCACTCACATTCTTCTCCTCCATGTTCTCCATCCTCACATCCTCCTCCTGGTTCTTCTCATCATCATTCATCTTCTTCTTCTCATCTTCATCATTCTTCTCCTCGCTCTTCCCTTCCATCACGACGTCCTCCTCCATCTTCTTCTCTTCCACATGTTTCTCCTTGTCCTCCTCCACCTCCATCTTCTCGTCTCCATCCCCATCCTTCTCTTCCTTCTTCTTCTCCTCAACCATCTTCTCCTCCTTCTCCTCAACCTTCTCCTCCTCCTTCTTCACCGCCGGCGCCACGTCCGCCCGGGGCGAGGGCGTGGGCGTCCCGTCGCT
>JAHWLF010000954.1:0-10182 GCA_024679295.1 Phytophthora parvispora
GTGGAGAGCCCGCTGCAGTTCCAGGAGCTGCTGGCGGAGCTGGACGCCGGGTGCACGAGGCTGCCGCTTATCTGCAAGTCCGTCGAGGCCTGCGGTGCGTGGCGGCGGTGGACGCAGAGGAGGAGGCGGGTGGGTGGAGTGCTGACTATTGCTGTTGTTGCTGTTGTTGTTGTTGTTGTCTCTCGCAGCCACGGACCGCTCGCACATGATGAGCGTCATCACCAAGCGCGAAGACCTGCACTACGTCGAGTACCCCGCGCTGTACCAGGTGAGGAGGCTTCGCTGGAGTGACGTGGTCGCCGGTCAGACGGTGGGTGCCTCACGTCTTGTGTTTTTGTGCGCTGTGTTTGCAGGAGTTCGTCAACCACTCGAGCCGCCTCTTCAAGGGCTACGTGCTGGGCGACATCATCAACGTGGCCGAGCGCCGCTCGCTGCCGAATCTCGTGGCGGGGACTGCGCAGCGCGTGCACTTCAACACGCAGGAGAACTACCCCACCAGCAAGGATTTCCACCCCCACGCCGACGACGCCACTTCGCAGGACGAGGCTGTCAACGGGTGGACTCAGGAGGAGATCTTTACCGCCGTGCGCGCGATCGGCGAGCGGCTTCGTGAAGAACTCAAGCTGACGCTGTTTGGCTTCGACGTCATCGTGGCGGACGACGGCACGCAGGACCTCTATGTTATTGACGTCAACTACTTCCCGTCCTACAGAGAGCTGGATGACTTGAGCGCCATCCTTAGGAAGCACATGAAGCAGCTGTGCGGCCGCCAGTAGGGTGATCTGTACTCCGCTGACGCACCGATATCATGTTTGCTATGTAGACCGAACAACCCGTTTTTGACCAGCAACCACTAAATAAACGTTTAGCACGCCGGTGACCCTCAAGCTACAGCTCATACCATGCCTTCTCCTGCTTAGCCCTCTCAATGCGCTCCTTGCGTTTTGCAACAACAGCAGCAGCAGCAGTAGCTGGTCTTTCTGTTGTTTTTTCCTCTTCATGGTGACCATGAGTAGCTGTGCCTCTGCCCTCTGAAAGTCTCCAGTAGATAGTGTTCACGCGATCCTCAAGCGGAAGGTGCCACTGAGCCTTCTCCCCAGTGAAAAAAGTAGCAAGAATCTGTCGTAGTTGGTCGTTCCACACCTTCAGTTGATAATGTTGGTCCAGCGCCATAGCCATTGCATCGACAGAAACTAAGCTTTTAGCGGGAACTTTCTTGAGTGAACACAGCGTCGAATTCAGTTCATCGAGACATTTCTCCATCAACGACCGCAGTTCGCGCCGGGTGCTCTGGTCAAAGCTGCTGAGATATTCTTCAATCGGCCCAAACAACCTCTTCAATACAAGAGGAAGTTGGCCGTCAATCCATCTAGCTATCAAATCTCGAACAGTTTGCAGCTGCGGCAATAACTGCGCGTGTAGCAACGCGTCCAAGCGTTGCTCAAGCATTTTCGCTTCTTCTGCGGTCTTGCCTCTGGTCTGTGCGATTTCCATGCGCTTCTGGAGGCGATGCATTGGCTCTAGAACTTCAGTCGCCATGGTTAGCACTAGTTCCAGCACTTGCTCCATCTGCTGGCGAAGTAGCTCAATCTCTCGAGCCGCTTCATCCGGTAGCTCAGGTCGGTCTTTGCTCTTTTTGGCAACGAGTGCTTTACCGCCACCACTTCCGATGGCCCAGAGTTTCGTTTCGTTAACCTTGTCCTCCTCCTCAGCACAATGTGTCCATTGCACTGTGACTGTCAAGGAGCCTCGCGTTCGCGGGGAGTTGTTATTTCCGTGTTCGTCGAGCAGAGGCAAGTCCGCCGTCATGCGCTTACCGTGGATGAACGGCTGAATGGGGATAGTAACCATACCCAAGAAGTCATCGGAGTTAGTTTGCTTCACGAAATGGAACTCTCTGCTCCGGCTTTCAATTTCTTGATCACTGACCTCACCACCGATTTGTTGTTGTTGATCCCCACTATTGCGCATCAAGGCAATGTCGTAGTCAAATACTTGGAGTATCAGTACAGTTTCACGTAATTGAACCGTGTCTTCATCCTGCGAGAAAGCCGCCATCCGCTTCGCTTCCTGCTCTGCAAAGCTGTAACGAAAGTGGAATTCTTCGTTCCACTTCGGATTGAGTGAATTGTATTTCACACTGGTTTTGCCGGAGTCCACCACGTTTCCAGTGGAGTTTATCAAAGTGAGCACCACAAAAGGGTCGCTTGTCAGCAAGTCAGCAGCTCGCAAGCATCCAGCTTTTTCAACTATAACACGAATGCAGTTTAAGCTCCGACGCAAAATACGCTTTCGGGCTGCTACCAGCTCGCAAGTGGACAAGCATACAGACATCAAAACACCGCGAAGCCGCCGTTGTCGCCGTAGTCTCCAGTGATATTTTCGATAGGCATCTTGGACGAGAAGAACATGGTAAAGCAAAAATTCGTCGGCGAGCATAATATATGTGGGTGGTTGTGCAGGATATTTGCTCGCGCGAGAAGAAGAATATGCTTCGGACAAATGTGGACTGAAGAATTGGAACTCTTTTTTGCGATCGTTGAACACAGCTAGCCACTGGAATGGATCATCTGCGTGCAGCCGAAGCATATCTTGCCGGTGAAAATTCACTCGAGCTTTCATATCACTGCTCATGACAATAATGCGGTGAGGCAGTCGCTGCTGCTCCTCAATCATCACCGCTTCTCCGTCTTCGTACTCTAAAGGCTCAACTCGCCATTTTGACTGAAAAGTTTCACCCGTGTCTTGGTTGAAGTAGCGAGTTGAGATGCTACCACTGGGTCTTCGCTCCGTAAACTTAATCCATTCTGATGTTGCTGGGGTGTTTCTGGATAAGGCTTCCTCTAGTGATCCAATCCATCGTTCTGTGCTACGAGCATCGGCAAGCAATTCGCGAACAACAACAAGCTGCTTCTCAAGCGTAGCACGGTCTGACAGCGAGCAATATTCGTGCTTATGCTGAGCTGGTTTCCGTGTCAAAATGGCTTCTGCTTGCCCGAGAAGCGGTGCAGCTTGCTCTCCCCACCGCAAATCATGTTGGTTTGCTCGATAGCAGCAGCTCAGCCCTACCAGATCTCTGACAATTGCCATTGAGTCTGTCGTATTAAGTCGAATATTAATCTTGCTTGTGCGTCGCTGCAGCTCGGGCGTCAGACGCACAGCCTTTGTGAAGAACCACTTCGCGACAAAAAGATCACCATCTTGCAGGAACATATTCGCAAATCGGCTCCAAATCCAGCGGTTTGACACAAAGATCTTCAAGTCTCCGTGCAAATGTGCTCGAACATCCTGTATATCCCAGTTTCCACTTCGAGTGGCCCATGCCGCGCTTCTCTTGGCTGACGGTGGCAGCAGGGGTTGAGGCTTTACTATTACTTGAAAGCTCAAGAATAGTCGGGCATCTTTCTTTTGATTCTCGTCTCTTTCGTCGCTAGGCATTTGACCCCGCGTCTTCAATAACGTGAGCTCGTAATATTTTCCTTCCGTGATTCCTTCATGAGCTGCAAGCAAATCATGCATGGCTATCGATGTATGTCCTATCGTATCAGCATCTTGCCATCGAGTGTTTCTTCGCGTGCGATTCATCACACTTACGGTGATGATCGCACTCGCAGAAGAGACTGGGATCTCTATGTCTTCTTCCCAGCTAGGAGATAAATTCGTCCATGTTGGTGGTGTTCGAGTTGGTGTCGTTTTTCCTTCGATTCGAATCGCTACAAATGGTTGACTGATGAGCATATTAGAGATAACCAGGTCGTGAGTAGCCCCAACAAAGATTCGGATTCCTCGTAAGTTCTCCGTGCGATACCGCACACTATTGAGCATTCTGCCACCGCTGCCAGAAACTTCACCAGGTGGTGCAGACTTCATCACGAGCTCCATTAGCTCTTTGTGCAATGGGTAGTAATCTTGCCAGCTACCCCTGCGTTCAACGGGAATTCGCATCATATCCTCTTGAAGTTGTACGAAAACTCCACGCATGAAAACCACTTCTGCATCGCTGAAGTAGAATGGAAGTCGAATGGAGCACGGCCATTTGATTATCTTCGCGTGCTTCATCACCGCCTTCCGCGTACGAAGTCGCCGCTGTTCTAGGATTTCGTTCATAGTGGATACTGCGGCATCCAGATGACGCCACGAGTGCTCGGCCTGGGATACTTTTGCCGCGTGTAAAAACGATAGACGCAGTAAAATGAGTTCTTCGTATGCCGCATATAGTGGTAGTTGGGGCTGTGACCCGCGTAAACGACCTTGTAGACTTTCGTACATGTCAATAAGTGTCGACAAACTGTGGGTTTTGTAGCGATACAAAACTTCTGCCATCTCAAAGCAAACCAAGAACGGCATGTGATGCCATGAAAGCAGCAACAGTTTCACATTAAATGCATGTTTCTTGCCAGCTCTTTGCGAAGGTGCTTTTTCTCCTAAATGATTAGTTAATTTTCTCAAAAGTGTTGGCCACGTATTGGAATGCTTGTGGAAGCGGTGGTAAAGGTTTGTAACACAGGCCCAAGCGCACCTCAGGTGAAGGCTATCATGCCATGAATCGGTAACGTAAGCGCAAATATGAGCTTTCAAAAGGCTTCGGAGGAAAAACGTATCACCGCAATCAGCGTACGCTTCGTCAGCAATGCGTTGAAGTAGTAGGGCTTCTCGAAAAGGATCCCCACGAAACTTTGCGGATAGACTATTATACCGCCACGCTTTCAGGCACAAACGCTCGAGTTTCTGGACACGGTCAAGTTGACTTGTGAACGGCTCTTGTTTGGAAAGAGATACGTTGAGCGACAATCCTTTTTGTACCGCTGCTAGAGAATCAGTGAAGTGTGAGCGCCCCCGTGGTTTTTCTAGACGGGCTTGCTGCATGAATAGCACGCTTTCATTTCGCTTTTGCATATTCATAGTGACTCGACCGGCAAGAAAATTTACATTCGCCCGATGAGAACGATCTTTAGAGTGCAGCAACGCTTCGCGGGCAGCAAATTCGGCAAGCACCCATGCCTCGCTGTGTTCTAAAGCCTTAGCAACCTCGAAGCATACGGTACTCCACGTTTCATTTCGTCGTTTCCATCGTTTATCTGAAGCGGAAAAGCGTACTGCCGCTGTTTCGTGGAGCTTTCGTTTCCATTCACTCCAGTCTAGTAGTCTCGATCGGCTAGCAGTTTTATCTTGTAACAACTCGGGGTGAACCCGTTCCAGCTTCTTCCTGAGAGACTCCCAATATAACGATTTTCGCACTCCCAACTCCATTTGCACGCCTGCCTCAGGGGGGAGATTTGTTATCAGCCCGTGCAAGCTAAAGTGGCCGAGGTGAAGAGGCATTTTGCGCGATTTGTAAACACCGGTGTCAGTGAATTCGATGCGCATGGATTCGATTCGAAGTGGTCGGTCTGACAGCTTTACCTGTAAGAATACCTTTTCGGTTGATAATGATTTGCTGGTTTTTCGTTCCTTATCGGCTGCACGATGGTCAAGCGAACGATGGAGGAGAAAGGAGCCCACCTGTCCATTTGATAGCAAACGCTTGACATCGCTCTTCTTTAGATATCCGTGGTAAAAGCCAACCGATGGCCACAGCTCAATCGCCCGGTAGCATTGCTTCAGTAACTGTGTTGCCGTTCTCAGAAACGTGTTCGTTTCAGGGTCTTCCTTCTTGCTGTTTCCATGCTCTTTAAAACTCTCCTCATAGCGTTTCAATAAAATCAAGGCAAGAGTAAAGCGAATTTCCACGTCACTAAATGTGCGTTGCGTTGATGTGTCCAAAATCTTCTCCAGTTGGATGCAACTTTCAGCAAGAAGTCTCTGTTCGAAGTATATCATACTACTCAACATAAGTAACTGGACTTTGAGCTCAACGAGATCCGGTGGCGATGTATTCTTTGGGTCGCGTAAATCTTGCAGCCCAGCGCTAACCTCTTGCAGCAGATTGAGTGACGAAATTAATGCCTTTTCCTTTTCATTGCGTTTGCCAGCCAAAAACAAGCACCTCACAAGTTCAAATTGGGATCGAAGCCTTAACTCGTTCAAAGAACCAGCAGCAACTTCAAATGCCGCCCATGACCTCGCCACTCTGTCTGTTTGTAGATAGCTTTCCCAGCCAACACGTGCCTGCGTAAGATTGAGCACATTTCCCGTCGCTTCAAAAACCCTAAAATGGCTAATAGCGTACGCCTGCCAGAACTGAAGTTGACCAGCAAGTTGTATGACATCCCTGCTTGTATCGCTGTCGTCGCAAGCGTGATCTCGGTTAAGAATCCAATCAGACCCAAGCATTGTAGGTGCTGTGCTAAAACTGAAGGACATTCTCGACCCGCTGACGAGCTTACGATGGGGCATGCTTTTCCCTAGTGCATATTGCTCAGACAGCCAAGTTTCGGACGTTGATAGAGTTGTCTCCGCAAAAATTCCTTGTCTGAAGCAGTTTTCCAGATATAACGCAGCTTGATCGTAGCGTTTCCGGTCGAAAAAGTCAAAGCCTTTGCTGGGGTTCTGTCGCCATTTTCGCTCTTCATGCCGACTCAGCAATTGCCGGAACTGTGCGCGAGCGCGACACCCACGATAATGTTTTTGGATTGTTAGTGCCGATCGCGTGCGCAGCTTGACGGTTGCTTGCTTTGCTGCTTGTAGGATCAGGGGGGCGCAGACGCAGGTTGCAGCCCTCATCATTCGCCGCTGCTGCAAACATTCACGGGCTCGGTGACATCGCCACAGACATTGTATGCGGATTGCAGCGCACCATCGACGAAGTCTTCTGGCAATGTGCTGGGCGTTGTAAACCCGGATGAATCCTTGCAGCCGTAAAGCAGATTCATGTTGAACTCTATCCAGCCTCAGCTTCCCGACTATTCGTCTCGCAAGGAAAACTCGGACACAACACTGAATCACCAACACTGCAAGCGGTACCACACAGCGCCAAAGCGCGATCAACTTTCGACGAGTCAGTTTCACGGATACTTCTAACGCTTTCACGACTGTCGAAGGGTGCCGCAATACCCGCTTTGCAAGCATTTGGGCGCACGTAAATTCCAGCCACCACGAAATCAGCTGGGCAGGTGCGCGTAAATAAAATCCACAGATCGGCATCACGAAAGCTAGAGTCTGGAGGCGGGTTTTGGTGGAGCTCGCCATCACTTCCAGCGCTCCGGTCAGTCTGGACGAGTGCCGTGTAATTTTTGCCGCAATTTCAACTTGACGCCGCCACACAGCCGTGGTCAAGCGTTCCCTGCGTACCATTGCTGCATGTCTTCTCCATGCGGACTGGAGCACCACCGCCGCGGAATGCTTGACAGTGTTGACAGTCTGGTCCCTCGCTGAGTTCGGTGCATCTATCCCGTCGAAGTTCTGCCACCGCTTTTCACTTCGGGCAACAAAGTCCCCGGTATGCAACCCACGAACATACTTGTGAGTGAGCTGTGTGAGCGTCTGCAGTCGGGGATAAACCTTCGGCAAAGTGCGAGGGTCAACCGAGTCCACCCGAGACAGTTGCTGGGGCTTTCGGCCATCCTCCGTCGAGAGCGGGGGCAGCTCAGACGGCGGCCACCCTCGCTTCGTCGCTTTCATAGCGGGCGACGCTTCACTTTAGTCACTGCCAGGATGACCAAGATACTTTCAACGCATACCTGTCGCTGGAATCCTCGCGCGGGCGAGGGGTCCCAGTACTGTTGGGAGATCTTACTTTCATCTTACTCCCATACCTATCGCCACTCGAACTCGTTTTATTTGTTGTCATCCAGGGCCGATGGTCATAGTTCACGCTATAGGATTGCTGCCCGATTCTATACAATCTGCGACTCCAGCTCCGCATCTAACGCAGGCGCCGCCGATTCCTCGCCGGGACCAACAAGCAGGTCATCCATGCTGGATTGGGCCTCGGCTAGCAGCGCCTCGAACTCCTTTCCGATACTGCCTTGCTTCCGGGGCGAAGCAGCGTCAACCTGGGAGCCATCGTCGGAGAAGAGCGTCTCACTAGAGAGCGCACGTTCCCGCAGCATAGCCGACGAGGGTGACAAGGCTCCAGCGGCACGCTTCGGCTCCAGGTAATAACCCTCCGGTTTGAGAGGCAGAGTCTTGACGCGCTCGCGTGCAAAGAGAAGGGAGCAGAGCTCCTTCAGTACTTCGTCCAGCACCACGTAGCCGCACAACAGCCGTGTCTCCGCCTCGTGGTCGTTCAATGCTGCATCGTTGTCTTCGTCCACGAGTTTCTTTCGCAGCTCTTGCAACTGTGCAGCGCCGTTAGGCAAACGGTTCAGGCGACGTAGAGCGTCCGCGTATACCTCCTCCAGAATACTGCGCAGGCTCTGGCCTGCCGGTAGAGCTTCGTCTAGATCAAAGACCACTGACGAACACCGCGACTTTTGTGCGAGAGCATAAATCATGCCCGACAGCGCTAGATTTTCTTGGAACGAGTTCTCCAGCAGCCTCTCCACGCGGCTCAGAACAATCCGTAGGAAGAGCGGCAAGCTTGCCTCCTCGCTTCCAACGGTCAGTCTTTGCAAGAACTGTGACTGAGTTCTCTGTCGTAGGCCTGCGGGCTCGGCTGGGGAAAAAGAAGGCAAGCTGATGCTTAGATATACCTCGCGCAGGGGCTTCATGGCATTACGCGTAGCAGCGGTTCGGCTGGAAGACCCCCTTGAGGGAGAAGTTGGCCCTGATGCGGTTGTGGTCGCAGCAGTAGCGGTCTCTTCTGATGCCGACACTACTGGTGTAGATACCGAGGCCTCTTCTTGGTAGTCAGCATCATCGTCATCGGAGTCGTCCAGTTCATCAGGGCCACGCTGGCATGCAGCATATTCAGCGTCCGCGATGTACGAAAGGAGCGACAAAACTTGATCTTCTTGATCATCGGCAGCCGGGATTTCCTCAGCAACATCTTCGGGCCCAGCGAAGGCACGGATTTTCCACAGGTGAACGTTAGAGGCCACCGAGGAGTCGGGGAATCGGGAGGCGAACCAGATCGCGCCGTTGGCTTGGGCGCTTGGGCTTAGAATCGACGACGCCGTGGGTCTTCTCCGCGGACTCGCCTCGCTTCCGCTTTCGGCAGCGCTATCAGGTTTATTGACTGAGCCAAGAAGAACACTATCCGCGTAATCGTCTTGAAGCTCCAGCACGCTAGTAAATAGGTCAATGGTAGCGATGCACAAAGAGCTTGAGAGAGAATCCATGTGACGCAGTAACTCCGACGGCAGCTGATGGACCACAGACGGATCGTTTGCTTGTGTTTCAGACTCAGCCGATGCGGACGAGTTCACTTCTGCAGCCAGTTTCAGTGATGTTGCGGACGCCTGAGCGCGCTCGAGGAGAAATTGTAAATAAATGAAAAGCAGTGGGTTCGCACGCGTGTCGCGACCGCAAGCCGTAAGCTCCTCCAGAATAATCCGCGCGTAGAGCGTGGCAGCACAAGCCGCAGCCTCGGACGTGTGCAGCAGGCCTTCGAGAAGCGGTCCTTCCAGGAAACGAGTGCGGAACTGGTCCAGCAGTTCGTCGGCTATTGAGCGATGCTGCAGTTCACCCGTGACTTCGTCCACCTCTTCCAGCTCGTACCGCGCCACCATAGCCAGCGTGCAGCAGAAGCGCAACCGCACAGCGAGGTAACTCAACTCGACCTCCATGTTTCCGTCCGGATCCGCCGAGTTAACAGATGCAACCTGTGTCTTGGCCGTCGACGCCAACGTCTTGGGCAGTGCGTCAAAGGCTGAGATGACTCCGTTGACCGCGTAGTGGCAGAACGGCGTGAGCTGCAGCACGAAGCGACACAGCGCCTTGTCGTGCACCGCAGCAGCGATGACGAGCGCCTCTCGGCACTTCTCGCCGATCTTGCCCACCGCGTACATGTGCGGCAGGAGTCCCGTGAAAAGGATGAGCTCGGGCACCTCGCTCTGCGTGTGGTGGTTGTGGAGATGCAGGAACGGGTCGTCGCTGGCCGAGCGCAGTCGGCTGCCGCCCCTGGCGCCGTCCGCCATGTCCGTCGTGCGGATCATGAGTCGGTCGGCGTGCAGGAAGAAGAACTCGGTCTGCACGGGGTCTCCGCGCAGCTTCTTCCAGAGGATGTTGAGCAGGTTGATGAGGTACTTGCGCACCGTGGGGTCCTCCACCTCCTTGCGCGCCGCGGCCTGGATGAGCGCCACCACGGACACGTGCACCTCGCGCGTGGGCAGGATGGGGTAGCTCACGCGGCTCAGCAGC
>JAHWLF010000955.1:0-10178 GCA_024679295.1 Phytophthora parvispora
CGCGGAGCCGCTCATGGACGCGCACGCGCTGGCCGAGGAGCAGCTCATGGCCGACATGCAGGCGCACTTCTGCGAGTCGTCCGACTTCCCGGAGTACACGCCCGCGGAGGAGGAGGCCATGATGCACAAGGAGCTGTGAGACGAGACGCCTCCCGTCCCGCGGACGGACGCTCCAGGCGACGTGACGTGTACATGTAGTCGTTGCAAGACTCTCGAGCGGGCAGATGCGTCACACGGTCGTAGCTGGCGAGAGAGCAGATGACAATAACAATACTAATAAACAATCTAGGTGCTGCTGTTTCAACGCGGTGTTGACCAGGAGGAGATGGCCAGGAGATCCTGGTGAAGGGACGGTCGCTCGCTATCTTTGCAAGGTGCGTTGGGAGTTGAGTGTGTTCGGTACGACATGGTCATTGCTGCTGTTCGGCTAACACTCAACGTGGCTCGTACTTCCCCACGCATCCAACGGAACCAGCTCTGTGGTGGAAACTAGGTTCCAACGTCAATGAGGGCAAGCTGGACCACACTTTCCTTCCTTCTTGGTGGGGTCGAGCAACAAAATGTTGATGATGGCGGCTCGGGTGAACAGAACGGTCCGTCCAACCCAGGCCGTGCCAGCAAATGTGGAGATTGAGGCTGGACGAGCTTACTACTTCCTTGTGGCAGCACCTTGGATTGCGGCTGCCGTGAATGGATTTATTCGTCGAGGGGAAGAGCGTAATGGGGAAGATGAACGTCTGCTAGCTCCACGACGATGCAGCTGCTGCCGCAGGAGCCAAATGAAAGCCAATGCCCAACGCGGCGATTTCCTACTGCTGCGGGCTCAATGAGAACCTTGCGTGAGTTTTCATTATTATTGGTACATGCATCACCAAGTGCCCAAGCCAAGGCCCAAGACAAACGAGGATTTTCCGGATCCTGCTGTACCAAATGCATCGAGTGCAACGTGACAACACAGATACATATACTCCGCCCACGACCAAAAGAACGCGTTGATCATTCGCACTCATCCTCTTCACATCTTCTTCACCAATGTCGATTTCCAATATTTCTTTCATGAGGAGTTCATGCAGATCCAGATTTGCACTACGATGAAGTGTGACCCGTGTGTATAGGATAATTTCCGCTCTGTGCTCGTGCGAAGTTGTCTGCCTGCAGCGGTGACAGCTATTAACTCTTTTCTTATTTATAGCGCGAACGCCTATAATAACATGGTTCGCAGCTTGAGGCGGGTTGCCAACTCGCGAAAACGGTTCGCCACGCCAGTCGTTGGCTATTGCCGAGACAGACACGAGCGCAGGAAGAGAGGGGCTGGTCTGAGCATCGAACATGCCCCAGGCTATCAACGAGTTGGATGTGGACTTTGAGGCACAGGTACATAGGCTCATGGATCTGCTTTCGGCTTCGATAACCTGGCGTTTAAGCTGACCTTTTTTTCGATCGAATATGCTGTTGTAGATCCAAGAGATCAAGCGGTTGATTTCGTCCTCGAACGATGCTGACCGGCGCACAGCTCTTGAGGAACAGCTTCGGGAACTGGAGCTTCAGAGAATCCAAGACGAACAAGAACAGCAGCAACAGGAGCAATTGGAGCCGAGTTCTGCTGCGAACAGGAGGAAAAGCTTCCGTCCAGCTAGCGCCAAGCCGCGCATGACGCCTCTGACCCCACTGGCCGAGGACTCAGAGGTCGTTCCGACATCGCTTCATGGGCTAGACCCTCATCGCTTGGACGATGCCGGACTCGCGCTCGTGACCGAGGTCTTCAGCAGCTCGTACGACGAGACGTATGGCCCTGCAAACGTGCTGGAGACCGGCAGTCGAACGCTATGGGTGTCGAGTGGTATGTTCCCACAGTTCCTTCGAATTGTACTACGCGAGCCCAAGTGCGTGGCAGCCGTGGAGATCACCTGCAGGCATGTTACAAAGCTCCAGCTGCGTGCGTCGCCGAGTCGGAACGTCGCCGTTAACAGGATGACGGTTGTTGGAGAGCTTGAAGTGAGCGCGGCAGACAGCGGAAAGTTGGACACACACCGATTTGCTCTTGCTCGGCGGGCATCACGGAATGACGATGAAGGGAAAGGCAGCGACGAGAAAGAAAACAACGAACCCGCAGTCGAGGCAATCCAAATAGACATAGAGAGCGGCAACAGCGATTTTGTATGCGTGTACTTCGTCCGTCTCCGCATCGCCAGTTCGGGACCAATAGCAACATAATTTTCAAAATGAACAAAAAAAATACGATGAGCAGACACAATAAATCTCGCGCACACATCATGCCGAGGAAACACTTTCATTTAATTCTTTCTCCGGGAAATTCATGAGGCTGCATCACTTTCGTCGATCAATTTTGCCAACTTTTTTAAAGCCTCTCCCGAGTTCACACTAAGGCGCCTCCATTTCTGCCTGGGTACGCAAGTAGTCGACAAACTTCATCCCCGTAGCCAGGAATGCACGAGGAAACGCTGGCTGTAGGCGCCGCTCTGGTGTCAGAGGTGGAAGCCGGAACTCAGCCTCAACTTTATCGCGAACACTCATAAAACCATCCTCGGGGTTCCGGTCTGGAATGCCAAACTCGCGAATGTGCATCAATGAAAGCTCGGTTTCGGTTGCCGGATTGAGGTACGTAGCACCACGAACGTGTCTTACCGTACCGATGCACGCAGGCGACTCACCAGCATCAATCAAATATCGACTGATGCGTACCTTACCACGAGTCTCATCACAGAATTCAAGGATGCCGCGACCATCAGGCGCGCTCTTGCAGCAGTCGGATAGCTTCACGTATAAGTTGTCGGTTTTTGGCATCTCTTCAGTGGTTGACACGTAAAAGCGGATGTCTGGTGTCAAGTCCATCGTGTGACTCTCCTCGTCCATTTCTTGTCTCATTTTCAAAGTCGCACTGAACCACCGCGACGGACGCGATGTCACCTTGACCAGTTGCAAATCGTCCGTCAGCCTGATGTTGTATTCGAACGCCTGATGCACGATAGATACCTGGTAAGAGTCGGACTCCCTCACCAACGTCATACCCAAGCGTTTCTCAGCGTACTCTTTCGTCCACGGTGCGTGCTGCTTCTCGATCATTGAGTAAAAAGAGTGTGTGACACCCTTGTCTCCTCGAGCAACATTAGCTGCCCTCTGCAAGTTCATGCGAGGCCGTCGCGGACGACGCCTTCGTCCCCCCCCACCACTGCCGCCGATGTCGTCATCATAATCCTCATCTCTCACTTCCCAATCATCATCTTCATCGGAGTATTCCCCCCAAACAGCTTGCTCATCATCATTGCTATTTTCTGCAGGCTCAGCTGCTTGGTTTGAAGCTCCCAGCTCAACTCCATCATCAGCCTGTGCCCGTTGTCTTTGTTTCGCAATCAATACAGACTCGTAGAGTTCACGTGCTGTTCGTCCTCGCTCAAACTCATCTTCCAACTTCTTGATACTTGCCAGTATAATCGTCTCCTCATCGAATGAGCGCGGAAGGTTAATCAAGTAATGGTGCCCAAAGCGTACGAAAGCCTTAGCCTTGGTGAGACCAGGGTTCAAATGTTCATATCGAGACAACTTGATCATTTGCTGGATGAATTTTGCGCAAAACGTAGTCCCTGCATGGTCATACCATTGGCGCCCGTTCATGAAGCAAATTAAATGTGCTTGGTGCAACCGAATATTGTTGTGATCACTGTGGCGCTCACCAAAGTAATCCTGAAAGCCGATTTTCTCTTGCTGAGATTCAGCTCCTTCAAACAGAACCAAACTCGAGCCCTCATGATGAAAATTTCGATTCGAACGGTAAGGCATCCGGGCGCCGAGCTCCTGCTCGATCATGCGAATATGCTCTTCGATGCGTTGCACAGCATCACCGGGGCCGCTGATCTCAGCAACGTAAAGGTCACAACGCAACGAATTTGGGTGAAACTTGAACAGAAGTCGCGTTGAGCTATCGGCTTTCGTTTCGCACAAGATTTTCCGTGAGAAGAAGTCTCGTGCCTCGTGAATACGTGTGCTAAAAGCATGGCTAAGTGTGATTCTGCTGGTTTGCTCTTCTCGATGTGTCAACAAATACTTGATGTCGCCTTGCGAAATCACCAACTGATGCAGCGCAATATGACACTCAGATCGAAACAACGTAACCGCTTCGGAATCCAGCTGCGTATCATTTTCCGAGTCGAGAGGATCCTCGAATCCGTAATCACGATATGGTGTGGACAAGTTGGCATAGTACGCAAAAAATGAAAGGAGAACATCTGCAGCTGACAAATTCGCGTCACCATTTCCGGAAACCAGTCGTGTCAGCAATTCAGTCCAAAACGAGATTTCAGAGTCAGTATCGTTATTTTTCAAAATTTCGTCGATCGTGATGAGTTCAACAGGTTGCACATAGTTTTGCTCCTCGCAAAACTTCAAGAACAACCAAATAAAACCCGTGGGCGAAAACATATCCGAGCCACCGCCCGATCGCCGTCGAATCAGGCCGACGCATTTCCCCCAACGTACCAAGAAGTAGATGCACGGCCAGACAAAATCGTATCGTTCCATATACGTGCGAAATAGGCGCGTTTTCACAGGTCCATTTGAAAGCTTGCACATCTCAACAGACCACTGATGAAACGAGAACGATAGAAGCGGCACGCGAATATCGTCTTTTAGATCGATATTGCCGTGTGAACCCTCGAGAGCCTTCGCGATGGCCTTCAACGAACCGCGACGAGACTGGCAACGGACCATCACGTCTAGATCAGACTGCTTCTCAAATGTTAGTAGTCCTGAAGAGCCGAAGAGTATAAGGTCGAACTCCTTCTTTTTCAGGTTGTCCGGCATTGCAGACCGAAGTGAACTCACAGCGACCAGTCGATCAAACAAGTCAGCCAACAATTCTTCTGTGATCGTCGTGATTTCGGCTAAAATGCAAAGTTGCAACTTTGGAATTGTTCCTGGGTATGCCGACGAACGTACTGGGGTCCACAGTGTGCAATGCGCGCTACCAAGATTGTTCTTCTTGATTGTTGAGAGCAAATCAATCACAATCCACGGAAAGCTCAAACAGCGCGTCGATGCATCGGAGTCGTCGTAGGCAACAAAGTAGCACGCCGCCGCAAGCTTAAGGTTTTCACCCGACGCCTGCATAGAAATATCACAGTTGAATTGAGTTCGGAACGCTGTCTGAAGATCGTAAAACGCATCCTTGCACTGCTCTCCAAACCGGAAATAGTCAGCCTTATACACACTTTGCGGCTCCACAATCATTCCAGTCGCGAGTTCTGCCTCCGTTTGTGCTCCTGACATGAGCAATATGGCCTTGAGACGCAGTTTGTATTGGCGATACAGCATCTTTGCGTGTTCAACATAATCTGTGTAACCGGTCGTTAGGAAATGATCATCGCGGAGTGGCATTTGACTAACTCCCTTCGTCATGGTTGTATCAAAGATAGCCTTGCACCGACGAAACATTGTGCCCAATATCTTCTTGGACGGATATGATGGCTTCTCCTTGTTTTGCATGAAGTCAGGGTAGCTTTTAGGAGCCAAGTTGCGCACTGTTGCCAAATCCTTTTCAGCCCGTAGACTGTCAACTTGCTTAGAGCAAATACGTGCCAGAATTTTAGCATTCTCATCCCGACTGCCATCGTTCGATGAGTCACACAGCGCAAGATGGGCATTCGAAGCAACACCTAGGATATCATCCTGAATAGAGTGAACGTAGAAATCTATGAGTCCATCGTCGTCTGTCGATTGATAATACTCGTCGCCTCGAGGGCTCGTGTCCCCTTCGTTTTCTTCATCAAATACCATGGGCTCGTGGAGTTTTGTTCGGGAAGGAATCAAATGCTTGTCCCAAATGACGACAAACATGTCGCCATCCAAATCCCCTCCTGTGCACTCGTCGGGATGTGGTCGCGGTCCTTTGCATGGGAACACGATGCAGTCCTTAAGTTGACGTAGTTGAGGGGGCACGTCTGTTCTGCAGCGAAGAACTCGGATATCTCCAGGGTGGTGGCACGGACTGCGATGGACAACAACATCAACTCCATCAAGGGCCACGTAGTTATCAGCACCTGTCGTCTCGTCAGTTACTGAGTACTGCACAAACACCTCCCCGTACTCCAGTGTTCCAGTGAAATCAGCTACGCCCATCAACGTGCGTCCTTGTGCAATAGGAATCCTGGCACGCATGACCGTGTTGGCTAACCGATAATGGTAGATCGTTCTAGCCAGTGACGACAAGAATTCATCTTCTAAAATCTTAACTCCAAGGTTACGGACAAGCACATCAACCCACCAAATAGCCTGCGGTGGGAGAACAGCCTTTAGAGCGAAATAAGCACCATCATCCGATGCAATAAGTGTACGGAGGTCGCTCAAAAACTCCTCCTGCATTCCCATGAACACATCTCCGCTGATGCCAAGATCGCTCAGTATGAGTACGCTTTGGCGCGTCAAGTACGCCTCCGATTTGCTCGAAAAAGCAACTATTTCAAGCATAGTGTGATTGGACTTGAATTTAGACATGCTTTTGCGGAGAACGATGCTATTTTCTTGGTTGACGACTGGGTTATCAAGGTCAGACACCACCAAAACACCTTTTGCACCCCCAAGGCGGATTTGAAAAGCTGATGGAGTATAGGAGAGATTCAGTGCTCTCACAATAGCCTCCGCCCCAATCGTTGCAATCTCGCCGCACCCATCCGTGAATACATATTTGTCGTTCACGACATCCTTTGCCAGATCATCAAGTACGCTCTGGCTGACTTCATAAGTTTCTTTCGTAGAAGAGAAAGCTTGCCCGAGACGCTTCAGATACTGTGCGGGGGACGTTAAATGCGATAGGTCTCCAATCCACGACCTAACCTTTTGGTGGTCAAGCAGAGTGAAAATCGCACTGCTATTGCGCACTTGACTTAGAGAACAACCAAGAAAATGAAATCTGCGTCCATCTCTGACGTAAGGAATCTCAATTCCCTTCTTCAACACGTTTCGAATTCGCTTCAAAATCTTTCCGGAGGTATAATCCAAACGCTCCATGTTGTCATCGCGGAAGTATACGTACATGAAATTCTCCGACCCCCAGTGACGAAACACCCGATTGCTTGGAGCTGGGTCGGGTGGGCAAAATACAATACGCGATGGCGTAACAATAACCTTGTAAACGATCGCGCCTGATCCAAGTACTGGACTGGAGCACAGTTTTTCCAAGACGAGACGCTCTTCCTTTAGGTAAGCCGAGAACTGATCTGCAATATTGACACGGTTCAAGCTTGCGCGAAATGATAAAAGGGCCTTCTCTTGAACTTTGTCGTCAAGTGTGGTCAGTATATCATAAAACTCAGAGGGAAGAGATCCATTTGTAAAATGACAGCAGTCCGATAGAAGGCATTGCAACGCATACGCTACTGGCAAATTGAAGCGCAGTGCTGGCGAAGTAACATTTTCTTTTTTGGTAAGTGGGACCTTTGTTTCACGGACTTCAACACCAAGCTTCGAGCAGAACACACGCAGATTCCAAAGGTGAGTCAGCATACCATCTGAACGTGGTACCGTGAAGCAGTACACAAGTGCTTGCGACTGGCACGTCTTGCATTCGCGCTCATCATCGATATAGAAGCTCGGGGGGATCCGAAAGGACATGTATATTGCGGAATGGGTGGTTGGAGTCAGATCAAACCAAACCAGCGGTTCACACAACGCCCGCAAATCAAACTCCACACGGCGGTAGCCAAAATCCGCAATTAAAGCACCAGCTGCCATTTCTAAAGCATCCGCACTGCCAAAGCTTTCGAGTTCCATGAAGGCACCAGCAGGGGTCAATAACCCGCGACGAAGCCCAACTTCAGTTACATTCTCTGCAAACACACTGCTACATGTAGCTGCGCCCTCAATATCGTCACTTTCAAAACGCATCCAGAAGGCTTGCTCATCCACAAAGAAATTGACACCCGAGGCCAGCAGATTATACGACCGGTAGATGGTCTGACGATCTTGTCGATCTGGAGGTGCTGCAAGCGTACACAGACCGATGCGCTCATCCGCAAACCTGACTGAAGCAAACTCACTAACCCTTTCCAGAATGCATGTTTGCTGTTGTTTGTCGCCGTTTACGAACGCGCCACCGAGTACAATGTTATATACTTTATCAGCCATCGCGTCAAACGTTGCACGCAGTGGCAAAGCTAACACGGCACTTGCACCACTTGGGATGTCGGGAAGTACTTCTTCAGGGTAATGAGCCATCAACTTCTTCACAACGGCTTTGGACTCCAATCTCGACGCAGCCATGTTCGCCATCGAAACCAGTCGCTTTTCGTTTTCTACCAGTCGCTGGTTGCGCTCCTTTCCCACTGCAGAGCAGAAAATGATAAAACTGCTGTCACGGTGACGGGCTCGGCCTCGACTTTGTATAAGACTAGTAACTCCAACGACACCATCAAACTGAATCACTAGCGAGCATTCAGGAACATCTAGGCCTTCTTCGAGCACATTCGTGGCCACCAATAAACGTATGCGTCCCTGTCGAAAACGGTCCAGTGTTGGCCTCTGCTCCTCCTCCCAGGACATTCCTTCATAAGAGTTATGCCCAACAAAGCGTGTAGGGTTCAGTTCGCGCAAAACCTCCAAGGATTCCATCGCCTTTGCCAGCAGAATCGCGGTTTTACGACGTCTGACAAATACGATTGCACGGGAGTCATGATCAAAATTGGCTTCGCGAATGCACCTCGCGACAAGGTGCACACGGTTGGAGATGTCAGATCCGGTAAATGTATCAATCGGAAAATGAACCAGGACTGGACTCAGTATAGAATGATATGCTGCCTCGACGAGAGCAAACGTGCGTGCTCCCTTCTTAGAAGTCGATGCTACCAAATCGCCAAAAATGCGATCCAGCGACTCGGCAACGGTTCCAGCGCCATGAATGCTCAAGGTGTAGAAGCTTGATGCCACCTTACGAAGATGTTCGAGAATCAGTTCCAGATCGGATGGTTGCCGCTTACTCTTTTCAACTCCAGTCGACTCAACGTTGCCGTTGCTTCTCCTTTCCATTGATTCTGCCTGTGCACGCAGCAACCGTAACTTCGCTAGGAATTGGGACAGCTCCATGTCGTTGGTGTCATAATTTGCTTCGAACGGCATAGCTTGCCCGGAAAGTCTTGCGATATCAGCGTAAAATGACTGGATGTATCGCTTAATGCCCTCTCGAAGATTTCGTTCCGAACCATCCTCCTGCACAGTGACCCACTGTGCTTCTTTCGGGATAAAGCTCGCCTCCAAGTCTTCAGCAGCGATAGTAGGGGCATTTACCACAGCGTTGAATGCTTCCGCAAGCTTTTTCAAAGCCATCGGTCCAGTTGCCTCCCGCACTGCTTCACCGAAAGGTGAGGCAGTCAGCGCTAAAACATGGGGACGGACACGAAAGTCCACCGTCGCCAGATTTTTTAGGAGCTCGCAGTACGGGTGGTTCCCGGTGGCGTGGTGTGCCTCATCAAATACCATCGTGCTGTAGTCCGTAATACTAGTACGTCCATTGAAGAGCAGGTTCAAGAAGTACTGCGGCGTCACCACCACTGCACCGAACTCTCCATCCACCTTAAGAGGGGCGCTCATCGCCGCCGTCGTTCGTCCATGCTGACCAGAAAATTCCGCGACCCGGAAATCGGACTCTCGTCGAATGTACGCAGCTTGCTGCGACACCAGCGGACCTGTGGGCACGAAAAACACCACCAGCTTGTGAGGATTCAGGCGCTTCATCTCCTCCATCACCTTGATAGCCACCAACGTCTTCCCGCAGCCCGTGGGCAGGTACACGATCGTGTTCTCCAGCAGCGCCGACAGCGTCAGCTCCACCTGGTAGCGTCTCAGCTTGGACATCTTGGCCCTGGGGCTGAAATGATCACGAATAGTATCCTCCGTCGGGTGCACGACCGGGAGCGCGTCCAGCTCGCCCCCCTCCTCCTCCTCTCCGTCCTGGTTGCTCTCAATCAGCTCCTGGAGCCTCTGGATCTTGAGCGGCAGCTTGAGCTCCTGCAGCTGCCGCAGGATGACCGCCCACTTCCTGGCCTTGGGCCCCGCCGTCATCCCGTACGGCGTCTGCCTGTCCAGCACGCAGGCGCAGGCCTTGGAGTCCAGCAGCAGCTGCGACTCGTCCAGCTCGTCCAGGAAGCCCTCGGACGCGATCTTGGCGTCGCACT
>JAHWLF010000956.1:0-10172 GCA_024679295.1 Phytophthora parvispora
TGTACCCGCTGCATCGAGACGAAGCGAGGCGCCAGCTCACGCGCCGCTGGGGCGCGCAGAGCTCCCTGGCGCTGCCCCCGCTCGAGGACATCTACGCGTACTTTGGCCCGAAAATCGCCATGTACTTCGCCTGGCTGGCCTTCTACACGCGCATGCTGGTGCTGCCGAGTGTCTACGGGGCGGTGGTTCATGTGCTCGGGCTGCTGAATCTGGCGCCGAGCTACACGGTGCACTGTGTTTTGGTGGCGATCGGTACCTCGCTCATCGCAGACATGTGGCGCCGAAGACAGAGGGAGGTGGAGTTCGCCTGGGGGTACGATGGCGTGCTGTCGTCCTTGCACGCGACGACGAGGCTGCAGTTTCGAGGCGAGTGGATGCAGGACCCCGTGACAGGCGAGAGGTGTTTCGACTTCCCGCACCACAAGCGACTGCTTCGCCAGCTTTTGGCTGTTCCGTTGCTGGTGTCCATGTGCTGCTTGGTTGGAGGGTACGTTGTTGGACTGCACGTTCTTTCAGAGCGTCTTCGAGCGAGCCACAGTGACAGCTGCACAAGGGCGTGGGCGCCAGAAGAGCAAGTTGCACCGAGCGTTGGATATTGGGAGTACGTTGCTGTTAAGTGGGTGCCTAGCCACGACTTGATGATCTGTGGGCTTGTTTCCCATGGACCAAGTGTGATCAATGCGGTCATTATTTATGTGATGGACAACCTGTACCAATTGCTGGCGCGAAAGCTTACGGAATTCGAAAACTACCGCACACTCGACGAGCACGAAGCACATTTGGTGGCCAAGCGGATGCCGTTCCATCTCGTGAACAGCAACGCGTCCCTCTGGTTTCTCGCATTCTACGTCCGGCGCTTGGACCGGGTGCGCGAGCGACTTTGGATTCTGCTAGTGGCAACGCAGTTGATTGACAACTTCAAGGAGGTGGGGCTACCCCTTGCCGTATCTGTCGGTGGTCAAGTGCTAACCGCTGAGAATAAGCGTCGGCGTCGACAAAGTCTCGAGAGCCTACAAAGTGATGCTATTGAAGGTACCCTACGTCTCCGCAGGAAAAACTCCTCGCCTCAACTTCGAGCTAAGCAGGAACGTGAGAGAGTGGATGTAGCGAGAGCTGCTACTGAGCAGCGTTTAGCGCGGGTACTGATGCAAAAACGGCAAGCCACCTATCGTGACACCTTTGCAGACTACAAGGAACTCATGGTGCAGTTTGGTTACGTGACTCTGTACAGTCCTGTATTCCCACTCGCAGCTGCATTCGCTTGGTTGAACAATACAATCGAGAGCCGATCCGACCTGCTAAAACTAGTGAATCGCCACGGATATCAACGGCCGATTGCGCAGCATGCACGAGGCATTGGCGTGTGGGAGAAGGTATTGGTGAGCTTTGCTGGAGTTGCGGTCATGGTAAACTGTGCTCTCGTGTGGACGTACGAGCTGGATGAATTGCTGCCTGCGTGGACAGACCTCCAGCGGTTTGCCTTCATTGTGGCGTGCGAGCACGTGATTTTCGTCATCAAGGCGTGGCTGAACTGGGCTGCTCCTGAGGTGCCTGTGACTTCATCACTTGGTAAGAAACCTGTATTGCAGCCGGCTGGACGAGCGATTCCAGCGCAAAACGGTAGTGACTCGCCGCTCGTTGCGGTCCACGGTTAATCGCAGTCGAAGCATCAAATCTAACACGGTCGCATCCTAGCAGCAGAGAACTCGAAAACAGGCCAGTAAATAATGATAAACCAACGTGCCGAGCGATGCTGACATCAAGAAAAATCTGGACTGGGCAATTTCAATTCAATAACATTTAGAGGACGAAGGGCAACATACGAGCTCATCTAGTGGCTGCTGCTCGAGTCGCAACCGGTGCCACCAGCGATCACTAGGCACGACGTAGAAGGGTAAATGGACATAATGTTGACCATGACAGTCCAGCACAGCGAGCAACCGAAGTAAACTGCGGTCAGAAGCCCCATGAAGCGGCTAGACCCACCGTTGTGCTTGAGCTGCTGCGTTTCGGCCTTCTGGCGGGGCAGCAGCGGTAGGAAGAGCAGTCCAGCGAGGTTCATAGTGTAGCGGATGATGAGAACGTAGGTCACCTCCCAGCGCACGTGCGTCGAGTCATCCACGATATCGGCGTTGGTCACGTCGAAGTGGCTGTCCACGTTCTTGGAGAGAGTACTGGCCAAGGGGATAGCAATGTTTGCGACCGATCCAACCAGACCGTACACAGCGCCTTCATTTCCTTCGCCAGCGAGCTCCACGATCACGTACGTTCCGATCACAAACGAGATACCGTTGGGGAGGTTCTCAACCACTGGAACCCCGAGCCAAAACCACTGGTTCCGAACGACGTCCCAAGTGGTGAGCATGGTCACGATGAAGTCCATGACCGTCACCGAAACGATGGTGATAGCGTGCATCGACCGCCAGTTCCAGTTGAGACCATATTTTCCCGTGAAGTAGAGCGTGATGGCGAAGATAGCGTTGCCGATGATAGCCATGACCTTTTCGTTGAGAGGTGTAGCCCCGGCCCAGTACGCCTGCATCGGGTCTGAGCACGTGATCGTGAAGTTCTCGAACACACCGGACAAGTACTTGTACACTATGACTTGGTACACCGGTCGCATTTGCATGAGGTGCCACAGCTCAGCCAGGTAGTCACGGAAGACGACACCAGGGTGTCGCTCCTCCTTGATACAGTACCATGAAAGCGGGATCACCGGCAGGCAGCACACTGTGAGGATCACCATCAGCTGAGGAAAGCTCAGCGAGAAGTTGAAATCACCACCGTAGTCTTTTCCGTTGAAGGCCAAACCGGTGAGGATACTCGACATTGTCACGAAAGCGGTGCGGACCATGTAGATCGTGGTCTGCGTGTACCCGCGCGAAGCTTCCGGTTCGCGCTGAGCGACCTCAACCATCATGGCATCAGCAGCGACATCAGCTCCGACGTAACCGATAGCAGCAATCATCATGAGCACAATAAACTTGCCGCCAACGTCATGAGCCGACTCGTTGAATGTTGCGATAATTTCAGGGGTCAGCTCCTCGGCGTCCATCTTCGCGTACTTGTTGTCCGGGTAGTACGGGGCACCAGCATCCATGCACGCCATGACTAAAAGCATTGCGAAGCACAACGTCCAGCCCATGATCATGAACGGACGACGGCGGTACCCCATCACTGGCACACAGTCCGTGATCATGCCGTAGAAGATCTTGAACGACCATGGCATGTTTAATAGCACAACAGCCGACACGACCTGCGTTCCTTCCATGTTGAGATAGTTGAACAGGAACGGGTAGACGGTTCCGGGCAGTGTACCGAAGATCATACCCACTGCGGCGTACTGCACAACGAGTCCGATGTACTCGCGACTCCAGATATTGACTTCACCGCCGTCACGAAGGGCACCGCCTTCGTACTCCCGAGGCGACTGCGTATTGAGATACCATTCGTTTTCCTTACGCGGCGAAAATGTGAAATCCGTCGACATGGCAGGCGCCGGTGCCAGCAAGTCTATTTTCTTGCGTGGCGTCGTGCTCATCGTTTCTTCGAGTAGCGGCACTATGGTTGCTTACTTTTAGCGAAAAACAGAACTGGAGCTTTGCTTTTCGAAGAGCAACCGGTACAGCGAGCACCTGCCTGATAGGCCTGGCATTGCCAGCAGGAAGGTCGGAGCACATGGCGATGATTGTCTGACTTGCACTGCCGACCGAAAACACGGTGGCAGCGCAACCTCAATCTATGAAGGTCTTGGGCACCACGCCAACGATGGGAGGTCGACGTTCCCGCGCAAAGCCCCGAGTTTTCGGCCAGCGCAGCCACGGTATCCGATAGTTTAAAGTAAGATGGACTAGTTCAGACAGAATGACGACCTGTATCAGGTGTATGCAATGCTGGTGCGTGGCGCAAATCGCCTGCGCGGGATGTCACCGTCTGTTGCTTTGATATTCGTCAGCCACCGAAAAGCCCTGCTTACCGTCACAACCAGGCGCTTCACAGCCACCACCAAGGCACGGTTCCAACCCCTTCCAGCTGGGTAGGTAAACGGAAATGCGTGCCGCCGGATACAGATCTGCCCTGTCCAAATTGTTTTCTTCTCAGTCGAGACCAAACAAGTGCAGTATGTATGCATGCAAGCAGGGCTGCTGGCCTTGATTGCAGAGACTTCCGGACTCGCGAACCTTGAGTAGCCCGGCTAGCCTCGCGGGGAAGAGCTCCGATTCCTGAAAGACCTTCGTATTGTCGAAAGGCTCGCCGTTTATCAGATACTGTACCATTCTAGACATCCAGCTGTCATGGCCATCAACCCAAAGTTTGGCAAACTGTGGGGATCGTGGCGTTCATCTCTCTATGCCGACATGGGGTGCCGGAACCGTCTCGACTGCGGATTCTAAAATCCACTCACTGGTATGGTTGCCTCGGCAACATGAAGGTGTTAATCAGACGTACAGCATGGGTAATGGTGTTGCTGCGTGGGCAACGTGACGGTGTTTGCCTGCCTATATCCTTTTATCAGTCGAGAGATTTGCTCTGCGACTGGAGATTTATTAAAATCTTAAAATCTAAACACGACCATATGCACTATCTTCAACAACTTACATGTATTTTCCTTGTGAATTTTTAAGATCTTAACAAAGAAGTTTAGGAATCCGGCCCAAAAGTCTGATACAAACTTCGTGACAAAAAAATCAAGATCGCAGCCTAGAGAGATCCCTCGCGCATCCCGCCGGGATGGCAAGTCTGCCGATTGAACGACAGGTACAAGTGAAGTAATGAATTGCCTTGTCGATTCGAGATGCTGGGCACTGCACCTCCAGAGTCTCACAGGCATAAAACGGGAAGTGGGCTCGGCGCCGCCCCAAGCTTGCACCACAGTCAATGTCTCGGTGATGTGGGAATCTCCGTTTTCGCTGTGCAGACCATCCAGCTCTTCTCGATTTCCGGTTGCAAAAAGTTGTCGATTTGTTGCTCAAACACGGCCCATCGCTTCAGCTTTTTATCGCTTGCGCCAGTTGACCGGCAACGAGTGTGATCTTAGTGTCGCTGACGTTCGTCGTTGGAATGAAGGAGGTACATGTAGAGAATTCCATGTTTGGATGAACACGTGGATGTCCACACCTCGCTAAAAACCACGGACGGTGCGACCGACTTTGGCTGCGTCTGTGTCCTCGCGTATTATCATCGCTTCTAGCGTTCCCCATCGATAATTTCACCGTAACGGATTTAACCAAGTGTAAGTGCTCGAGGTAACAGCGTAACCATATTTTTGCTTCACGACTTCGAAAGCCACTCAAACCGAAGGCTGAAGTCAGTTCCTACAGTCAAAGGATAGCCAATAGGTTCGTATGTTAGCAGCCCAAACAATCAACAGAACTTGCCCGGCCCTCTTGAAAGCGACATTACCTAGGTGATCAAGCTTGTACGTCATCAAACACATCAGCTCAAAAAATAACTGGGCTTGCACCAGATAAAACTGCGTCTCAAGAACAAACGCAAGTTGGTACAGCGGAGAGAACGCAAACTTTCGCTGCATGAACGCGATAAGCAGCGCGAAACATATAATCTCAAGCCCCGAGAATACCATGATGTTCGCCAATGCTGCTGTCCCCCAGGCTTCGACTCCATCAGGGTAGAATACTACGTTTGGCAGATGTACCAAGGTGAGTTTGTACACCACGAATACGATCGGTATCATGCACTCGATGTACTTGACAAGAGTGATATATTCGCTGTGGAAGAGCAATTGCAGACCTTGAACGACGATTTTTTTGGACCCTTCAGCTCGCAATGCTTCCCGAGTTAGTGAAGATGGATGGGAATGCCTTGTAAGGCGGATTTTTTCCAGCGGTACTGGAGCAATTGAAGTCGGCGCACCAATAAATGATCGCTTGTACCAGTTTTGAGATGAAAAAGCTGCGTTGCAACTTGCTGGGTTGAACAAGTTCAAAATACGCAAGGCGTCTAATTGTTCTATACAATATGCTGGTATCACATGAGGAACGCAAGCTCGAAGCCGGATATTCCTGAACGAGCCCACGGCGAATGCCGCTGGATTCTTAGCAACAGATAAAATCAATGCCATCAGTTCCTCCATCTTCGCTTTACCGGAATTGCGAAGAAGCCGCTCGTTGCCTCTATACGACATTAGGCCTCTTCGTTCTTCAATCAACTTGGTCACTTCACTGGCATTCTCCCGAACCTCACGATACTCTACGACGGATTCCAGCATGTCTGACGCGATAATCACAACGAACATGGTCATCGAGCCCGAATTGTACATGGTCACCGAGAGAAAAAGTGTGCTGAAGAAATCTACAAGAAACGCCACAAACTCGGGCATTAAGTCTTCCAACTCGCGAACTGCGTGAACTACAAAGTGTTTTGCAGCAATTTTCCAGAACGGCAGTGCTAGGATTGACACAAACTGGAAATGCATCGGTAGGTAGTCGCTCAGAGTCTTGAACAGAGGGTAAACCGTCACGAGCGTCATATGGGCGATACAAAAGCGAAAGAACCGCACCAGATAAGGAAAGAACACGGAGTTACGGGTGAATGGGGCCCGGCCCAAAAGGAGAAGCATCATCGCTGGCGTGATCATCCCGATGGGGACGGCAGAGATCTGGAGCGTGAACGGAACGGGGAAGCCTATCCCATTCGCCAAGAGGAGGTAGAATCCTGTGCAACCGGTTGCCACTGTCGCCGACATTACTATCCTGTAGATGAGAGCAAACGTAAACCCCGGCACGATGTACACCAGTTGCGAAGCGTACGTGAAATTGATGAGGAAAATAGTCAAGGTCATCCGGATCCAGAAAACCCAATTAGCCGCCCACCCCTCCGTTGGTGATCGGAGCGGGAGGCACTCAAGCAGGATGGTTGCAAGAAGAGCAGGCATCGGGGTGAGAATGCATACCAAGATGACGCGAGTGCGGGACGTGGATTCGCAGTAGAAGTGGAAGCTCTCGAGTCGTTCGATGGAGTATTTCCCCTGGCGACCCACTTGGAGCTCGTTCCATGTCTTTTCGAAGCGGTTCCATGGTGAGCTGCTAGTCGGTACGGTCGCAGCAATGCCTACCGGTGCGTCTTTTTGAAAGGCATGGACTTGCGATTGTTTCATCGTCACTGTCCAACTTGCTTCAGGAACTGCAGCACGCTGCGAGTTATTCGTCAATTGCTGCAGCCGACACTGTGGGCAAGGTAAAAATATCAGCATGCCCCAAACTATTTGAGTTCGAGCTGCAACTCACGTCCACGAAGTCACGAAAAAGGAGGAGGGCCTCATGCGCCCCTCGTAAAACGCTCGTGGTGAGAGTTGCCTTGGGCATCAAAGGGATGTCCGAATTGGTTGAGCAGCTCGTTTACAGTAGATGCGCACGTAGAAAAATATGCACATCGAGATGGAAACCTCAACGTAGATCCTGAAACTTGGGCTACAGTAGCGCTGCACGTTGGTCTCCCTACCGCGGCGCCGTTCGGCGATGTGAACGCCATGTGCGCCGGTCTTGCCGCCGTGCTGTTGGGTCATGGTGCATGAATCGGTGGCCGTTGTCTACGGGCAAGCTGCCGGCGGTATCGGCGCTTCGCCTATTTTCTCCGCGGCAGCTTCAACCAAAGGTGAAGGTACCGCTGCATCGACTCGATTGCGCCTCACCATCGCCCCCGTGGTGCCGGGCGTGCGCCCAACGGTCCGTGGTATGGTTTCGCGTCGTCGCGCGTTCGATAGCGAACGAATGCCAAGTGGCGGGTGCGCTGACCAGCTAGCCCACCCAGATAGTGTCGTAACATCCCCGCCAGACAAGGCGCCTGTCGCTCCATAGTACTAGACGATACAAGCCAGGCAAAGCGGCGTGGAGCGGGATCAATTGAACAGCCTTCACGTGACCCCGCGGACCGGCTGGGTGGCTGTCGTAGCATCACCGGCACCTCTGGTGCTCCCGCTCGACCGAAGCTGCACTCAGCTCACTTCTCAATTGGTCTTCCCAGAGAGGCGTCGACAACAACAACCGTCCCACCTGCGCCATGGCGAGCCCCGCAAGCAAGCTCGACATGGTCTCGCCCATGGCCGCCGGGCTGTCGCCAAAGGGCTTCGAAGCCATGAAGACCCCCGACATTGAGGGCGGTGCCCTGCGCGCCGGCGGCGCCGTCAACGTCTGGAGCCGCGAGTACATCGGTATTATCGTGCAGTACGCCGCGGTCGGTATGATCTACGGCACGCTGCCCGGCACCGTTTACCCGTTCCTCTTCAACTACCTCAACATGGAGAGCACGCAGGTGGTGTCGGCCACGGTGCTGCTCAACCTGCCGTGGTCGTTCAAGCTCTTCTACGGCATGATCACGGACTGCGTCCCCATCTTCGGCTACCGCCGTCGCCCGTTCATGATCATCGGCTGGACGCTGTGCTTCATCATGCTGCTGGTCATGGCCTGCATGAAGGCCGGAGACCCGTACTACCCCGAATACGCCTACGCGTCCATGAACGTCACGACGCTGTCGCCCGACATTGTCGCCACCTTCAACACGGACGCCCCCTCCACGGGCAGCAAGTTCATCGTGCTCATGATGCTGGCCGCCATCGGCTACGTCGGCGCTGACGTGGCCGCGGACGCCATGATGGTCGAAGTCGCCCAGCGCGAGCCCGAGGCCACGCGCGGCTACACGCAGACCACGATCTACATGGTCCGCACGGTGTTCGTGACCATCTCCAGCATCCTCACGGGCTTCGCCTTCAACGGCACGCACTACGGCGGCGACTTTGACTTCTCGCTGAGCTTCCCGCAGCTCATGATCATCCTGACCGTTCTGTGCCTGCCGGTGATGCCCCTGACGTGGTTCTTCATCAAGGAGGAGAAGCACGAAGGCATGGTGTTCAGCAAGTACATGAGCGAGCTCTGGGGCCTCGTCCAGACGCGCCCGATGTACCAGGTCATCGCCTACAAGTTCTTCTCGGGCATCTTCGAGAACTTCACCATCACGTCGTCCTCGGCGATGCAGGCCTACTGGGCCGGTGTGACCCCGCTGAACGAGAAGATTCTGGCTATTATCGGCAACGGCATCTTCGCCATCACGCTCTACTGCACGGGCAAGTACGGCCTGCACTGGAACTGGCGGTGGATGCACGCCACGATGATCGTCGCGGTGACCGTGCTGGACGCCTTCGTGACGTTCCTCACGACCTGGGACGTCGTTCGCAACCAGTGGTTCTGGCTCGGAGTCCCCGTCGTGGAGAACCTGCCGAGCGGCATGGCGTTCGTCATCGGCACGTACGTGGTCGTGGAGCTGGCCGGCGAGGGCAACGAAGGCGCCGTGTACGGCCTCGTCGGATCGGTGTCCAACCTCGCCATCCCCTTCGCGAGCACCATCACCAAGAACGTGGACGGCTCCTTCGACGTGGCCAACAAGGACATCGCCAGCGACACCAACCACGTGCGCTGGGAGGTGACGTACATCCTGATCATCCGCTACGCCATGAACCTGGCGGGCCTGCTCTTCCTGCCGCTGCTGCCCAAGCAAAAGGCCGAGACCAACGAGCTCAAGCGCAACGGAGGCTCCAGCCGCATCCTGGGCTTCGCGACGCTGGCCTACTTCGCCTTCGCGCTCGTGTGGTCCACCATGGTCAACATCATGTCCATCTACCCGTCCACCTCCTGTCTGCGCATCGTGGGCGGCACCGGCTGCTAAACCCGCACAGCAACAACAACCAACCTACATAGAGCTCTCGTGTCTCCATTCGCAGCGTTATAACCATGTCAGTGTAAGCCACGCCTTTCATATACACGTCCAGTTGAAGGCAACTTCAACAATACCTCGATATAGTGACTACACAGGCATCGCTACCAGTAAAGACCATCACTCACGCAATTGTCACTATAACGAGGAAGTTAGTTTTCAACCTGATAGTTACCGCCCAACGGACACGACGCTCACTTGTCAATCTTCCGGTGTCCGCGCACTCAGCAGCATCATGTCGGCCTTCGCAGCTCCTTCTCCGCACCTGTCGGCCGACGTGCAGCAGTTCCTGGACCAGTTGGAGCGCGGCAAGGACCCACAGACGCTCGTGCACATGCGCCGAGGCCGCGTGCAGCTCGACACCTTCGTGCGCACGCAGCTCGGCGAGGCGCACAGCTTCGAGCAGGTGGTCGCGAGGGAGTCCGCGCAGTGGGAGGCGCACGTGG
>JAHWLF010000957.1:0-10170 GCA_024679295.1 Phytophthora parvispora
CCTGCTTAACAGACTGCCGCACACAAGCAAGGACATCAGGACCACAAGCTTGCCGCAGAAGCCAGGATGACAAAGAGGCAGTACACAAGAGGCCGGAAAGAACGCAATTAGCCGCACTGAACAAAAGTAGTGTTGCCGGGCAGAACACGCCAAGCAAAACGCAGCTCACCGTGAGAGCCGCTGACCATACGCCGCGCCAAGCCGAATACGACTAGACACGTAGCCGGCGCCTACAAGCAGCAGGAACCGGAGGATGGTAGCGGCTGCAGACGGCAAGATGCCGACCAAACGACGTTCGCGAATACCATACCGGTGCGCCATACCAGCGCGGGGCTGCAGCAGTTTAGCTCCGTTCGTCGCCCAACTGGTGTTAAAGCGCTATTAGGCTGGCAGTACACGAGGGACGCTGAGCTACGACTGAGACGCTGACGCAGGGGTGGGCGCCATAACAACACTCGCTCTGCTTACTCTGTCGTTGAGGCGGTCTGGGCGTACTACAAATCAACTAAAAGACAAAAGATGTCATATAACAGGTGCTACTAAGGTGGCAATCGTTAGAGTTTTAGTTCAAAAGATATTGCATCTGCAACGCACTTCTCGCCAGTGGTGGTCGACCAGAACGGGCTGGTTGCCAGGCGATACCATCAGGAAAATCGTGCTGATACGTAGTGGTCGCAAGTGATCCCACCTCATAATCGTCGTGCGTACAGCCGTATTCAGCGCCGGCTGCAATGTGCGGGTTGGATCCAGCAAAAACGGCAGGATTCGGCCAAGGAAAACCACTAGCCACAGGCAAAGGCAAAGGCATATTAGGAGCGCCATAGTAAGAATCGCCACTGCATGTTGTCAGAGCGAGCTGTACCGGGAGATAAGCTGGCACGACGGGGAGCCCGCTGAGTAAGAATCGCCACTGCATGTTGTCAGAGCGAGCTGTACCGGGAGATAAGCTGGCACGACGGGGAGCCCGCTGCAGCGACTTCCGTGTATCATCGATGATGCAGCATCTGGAACTGGGGCTGCAAAAGATTCTGCATTACTCGTGGGTTGTGAGCGACGCTTCTTCCTAACTCTTCGATCTTTGAGACGCTCAGTACAGAGACTACCCGAGTATGTACAACCTTCGTGAAGAAGTTTTGCTGCTACGACATGGCAGCAGTGACCCATTTTAAAGAAATAACGGCACTCACACGTTCCAGCTGCAAGATTGACGGACCAACCTTCCCTCGGCATTTTCACTCGGTGGGCCATGTACAGCGACCACTTCATGGCGTTCTCGTGTAGTTTTGATGCTTTTCGCTGCTGGGTTCTGTTTAGTCTTTCGTGTAACTGTCCAGTCGTCTTACTAGTGATCAATCGCTGAAACGCCTGGTTTGCTGCCAGCTTCAACTGGTTAAGACCCCATTAAAGCCCCTAAGCTGCACCACTCGTACCACATCTGGATCAGCCGTTTTAAACATAACGACATGCTTGGCCCGAACCAGTTTTCGAGCTGCAGTGACTAAGCTGGAAGGTGGATTTCCATAGGTTGACTTTACTGGAAAATTGTCAGCAGTCACGTCCTCACAGATATCGGTAAGTTTTCGTAGCAATCTTTGAGTATCCAGGAGCTTACGCATCACATGCCTTTTGATGCTGGCATTGAACGTCTCACAAGGGTTATTCGTGGTTGCGTACCCTGTAGGAGCGTGGAAGACTTGCCATCGCCAATATCTACTATTTAGCCACTGAGTTTCAAAATAGTCGGCAAATGATCGCAACGCAGGATATGCTCTCCACTGAGTGAGGATCGTGTCACGCGTCTCGTAGAACTCCAACAAACTTGAGGTGTAATACATTGCAATGACCCCTTTGTATACCATTGCACCGAGAAAATTGTCAAGCTGCCTTGTTCTTTTTCGGACGTTGTACAGAACGTGAAAAAAGCACATCAAGAATATACTGCCTTGAAACGAGCTCGTGTGTTGAAGTGCATTATACTGTGCATCTTCAGCGTCACCCAAAACAGCATCAACCTTAGGTAACGCTCCAAACTGCCGTTGATACTGCTGTATCAGTGATGAAAGGGCAGCCGCATATTCGGCCTGTGTCAATCGACTCACGACAAACATTGCAACCAAGTGGTACTCGCGAGAACGATCACTAAATCCACAAGTAATAACAGGATACCCAATCTCACTAAGCTTGAAGGTCGCATCCAAATGGAAAAGAGCGAACAAGTTGTCCTGTTGGAACTGTTTCATCTTTTCAAGTAGACGAAGCGTAGTTACACCCATCACAAACGAATTGTGATCCTCACCGTTTCCAACACTTGGAAACCCCTGGTCATCTACAGCCGGCCCGAACAAAAATGCTTTGTCCGCATCAATCCCTGAGTAGTACGGAAACTTGCGGACTAGTGATCTTATAGACTCCACAGAATTACGCTCCCCATGCTTGGCTCTTAATAGTTTCACGCAGCGAGCAACTTGCTTGTACGACGGCTGGCCATTTATTGGAGGCGCAGCAGGATTACGCCGCATTCGCGACCAAATGTGGCGTGGTGCGAGTCCGGTTTCATCCATGTCTCCTATGTACTTGCGCATTTCAGCCGTAATGATCGGTCGGTGAGCACCTTCACATGATGCTTCTCCTCGAGCGTGTTCAACTGATTTCGTCAAAATCTTCCAACTTCGAGAAACTGAGCACTGCCACACCTTCCATATCTTGCTACACCTTGGCTTGCTCGTTCCATGATTTCGTCAAAATCTTCCAACTTCGAGAAACTGAGCACTGCCACACATTCCATATCTTGCTACACCTTGGCTTGCTCGTTCCAGTTGGCACCGCGTGTGCTACGCACGTTACACTGGTGCAGCGAAGGCGACGCTCATCCATTTCATGATCTCCAGGGCAAATTTGGCACAACTGCGTCCGCTTAACGTAAGCACTAGAGCAACACATACGGTTCAGCCTCTCCCTCGTGTAGCTGTCATCTGTGAGCCCTTCGGCTACGATCTCCCACTCAGCTCGTTCTCCATTCGCAGGCATTGTGGCGATAATTTAGCGCCGACAGAAGAAGGTTGCTATTAATGCGAGGTGGAACTGCTGGTATCCTAATTTAGGGTTTTACACATTAAACACACCTGAATGAGTGGCTATCCGAGGCCGTTTTGATTCTGCCCGGTTTTGTGTTTGGTTCAGGTCGGTGGAGGCTTTGAATTTTGATTTCGTCTTTGTTTGTTTGATTGCGAGCAATCTGTGTTTGATATTGGCCCGAAAACCGTTTGACTCTCAACTTGGACACCAAGCAATTAAAGCGATCTTCAAAGATCGCGGGCATGTCACATAATCCTTCACGATCGTGAGGCGGGCAGTCCACGTTGAAGTCGTTGAAGTCCATCAAGTCCAAACACCAAGCTTTGATGGTTACCCAACACGAAATACGTTCCCGCAGGGGTCCTGCGTATTCGATTTGCCTAACACCCGGGGCATGTTGAAGACCTTTTAGTCGTGACTTGATTTACTGCACAATCCTGACCCACCCGCTTCAAGGTTCTCGTATACGCTGCCGCGCGTATATCATGTGATCCCCTCGAGCACTTTGCCCAGCAACCCAAGCGTCTGTAAGTGCGTAGCACCATCAAGCTATTCTTCATTCCGCAGTCTTCTGGTCAAGTCCAACAGAGTCCAAACCGTTCCCACCTCCAAGATGCTCACGTCGTGGTTGACACCCTTGGTAGTCACCGCGCTGGGCTTCACAACGATCCAACCGCTCGCAGCTGCTGACGAATGGGACGCCCAAGTCGATGCTATCATGGAGAGCTTTGAGACCGACGACCTCATCGGACAGATGTCCCAGATCGCCATCTACGGTCTGGTGGACTCGGAAGCCAACCTCGTCGAGGACAAGGTCCGCGCGTTTGCCAAGCTCAAAGTCGGATCGTACCTTGGTGGGCCGTTGTGGAGAGGCCTGTACGATCCGGCCGTGGTGGGGTGGGCGTGGACCGCGCAAGAGTATCGCGATGCCGTCGGTACCATCCAAAACATCACCATGGAGGAGAACGGAGGCCACCCCATGATCTTCGGGCTGGACTCGGTCCACGGTGCAGCGTTGGTGAGCGGTGCGGTCAAGTTTGGCCAGGAAATCAACGGTGCAGCCTCCTTCAACCCCGATCTTGTGTATGAAATGGGGAGGACCACTGCGCGTGATACTCTCGCAGCAGGGATTCCGTGGTCGTTTGCACCGATCCTCGACAAGTCGAGTAACCCGCTGTGGGCGCGCACGTACGAGACGTTCGGAGAAGACCCGTACACGATTTCAGTCATGACAGACGCGGTTGTGCGAGGCATGCAAAGTATCAATGGCAGTGCTGCGTGTCTGAAGCATTTCATTGCTTATTCCGACACCCCCACGGGCCACGACAAGGATGCAGTTTCTCTCACGGACTTCGATCTGCTGAACTACTTTGCGCCGCAGTTTAAAGCCGGGTTGACGCTGGTGCGCTCACGACCATGGAGAACTATATCTCCGTGAACGGCGTGCCGACAATCGCCAACCCAAAGCTGATGAACGATTTGCTTCGGAACGATTTTGCGTTTGACGGGGTCTCCGTTTCAGACTACGCAGAGATCAACCAGTTGACGGACTTCCATCGCACTGCTCGTTCAGAAGACGAAGCCACGAGGCAGTCGCTTGAGCGCACAACACTCGACATGAGCATGATTGCAGGTGATGATAGCTTCATCAACGGCACCAAGCTGGTGCTTGAGCGCAACCCCGACATCCTCAGTCGCATCAAGGAGTCTGCTCGACGCGTTGTAGAGCTCAAAGTGAAGCTGGGGCTGTACGACAACGCGTTGCCGGGTGAGGAGTACATTGACCTCGTCGGTAATGACGACGATGTTGCTGCAGCCCTTGAGCTGGCGCGCGAGTCCATCGTGCTTCTCCAGAACAACGACAGCACTTTGCCCCTGTCAACCAACGCGTCCATCTTCTTGACGGGCCACACGGCTGATCGCATCGCCTACCAGTGCGGCGGGTGGTCGATATCGGGCAAGCAGACTACAAGCACGTATGACGTCTCGGACGACGCATTCCCCCACGGCGTGTCTGTGAAGGACGGCCTCGAGGCTATTGCAGGCAACGAAACCATCACCTACTTCAACGGGTTGCACTGGAACGGATCCTACTCTGACGCTGATCTTACTAAAGCCAAGGAGTTAGCAGCGAAGTCGGAGTACACCATCGCAGTCATCGGCGAGGAACCGTACCACGAAAAGACCGGTGATCTCGATGATCTGGCGTTGCCGGCCGGCCAGATTGAGTACGTCAAGGAGATCGCGTCGACTGGTACCAAGGTCATCCTCGTGCTTTTCGAGGGCCGTCCACGTTTGCTTGGCGAGCTACCCGATAAAGTGCACGCGGTCATCGACGGTCTTCTCGCTTGTGAGTTGGGTGGCAAGGCGATGGCAGAGATCATCTATGGGCAAGTGAACCCGAGCGGCCGTCTACCGATCACATACCCCAAGGACGAGGCCAACGTTGCAATCCCTTACAACCACCGCGTAACCACGCAGTGCGGCGACTACGAAGCGTGCGATATGCAGTGGGAGTTCGGTCACGGCCTCAGCTACACCTCGTTCGATTACTCGGACTTGACACTCAGCACGACGAACGTGACGTCCAGCTCAGAATCCGTCGACGTGTCTGTGACGGTGACCAACTCGGACTCCATGGCCGGCAAGGAGGCGGTCATGTTGTTCCTCGCGCAGCCATACCGCTCGTTCAACGTCCCCGAGGTCAAGATGCTCAAGAAGTTCACCAAGATCAGTCTGGATGCTGGAGCATCGCAGACCGTGAGTTTCACGTTGACGTCGGAAGACTGGGGCGTGTACTACCCGCAGATTGGCCAGGGGTTCAAGAAGGTGGCCGAAGACGCCGACTATGTGATTGCCATCAAGCCCGAGACGGACTGCGACGTGTACAACAGCACCGCCGCGGCGAACCCTCTGTGCGCGATGTTCACGTTGGCAACGGGTGAACACCCCTTCAACACACTGGCACCGCTCGTGTAAGGGGTGTGCAATCAACAGTATCGGATATGGGTACTGCAGTCGTAGTTCATTGCTGTGTGTGAGGTGGGTTTCAATGAAAGCGTGTGTCATCTCTGAAGTGCTGTATCAGTGGTGTACAAGAATTCAAGGGAATTGCTTAAAGGTATATTGGCGTAACGTTACAAGTGTCCTTTGCTATGAAGCTCAACAGTGTAGTTAGAGTTCACTAGCAGTGTTGCTGACGCCGTTCTGAGTGGACGGGCCGGGAGTCATCATGCTCATGAAGTCGCCAGTAGGAGGGTTGGCCGCCTTGACGGTGGGCGAGCCAAGTGCGCTGTTCATTCCTCCGTGCGCGCTGTAGTCGTAAGCCTGTCCTCCGTGATAAGAGATATCCATCCCATTTACCTCCTTCTCCTCCGACACGCGCAGACCCACCGTGTACTTGAGCGCCATCAAGATGAGGAACGTCACCACCGCCGAGTACCCCGCCGCCACGCACTGCGAAATGAGTTGGTGCACAAACTGCATGCCGTTGCCGTAGAAGGCTCCACCTTCAATGGCGGGATTAATGTCGGACGTAGCAAATAATCCTGTGAGCAGACCGCCCATGAAGCCACCGCAGCCGTGAATACCGAACGAATCAAGGGTGTCATCATAGCGCAGGACGTTCTTCAAGTGCACAGCGGCGAAACCCGTTGCAGCACCAACAATACCGAAGATGACCGCCGCCCACGGGTATACAAAAGCACAGCCCGGCGTAATAGCAACCAGCCCCGCCACTGCTCCACTGATAGCACCACACGGGTCAAACTTCTTGTGAACTGCAAACTCCAGTGCCGACCACGTCAGAAATCCAGCGCAAGGGGCCAAGTGCGTGTTGATGGCAGCAATCGCAGCGATGCCATCAGCGGCGCCCTCCGAACCGGCATTGAAACCAAACCAACCGAACCATAGCAAGGTTGCGCCGATCATCACCAACGGCACGTTGTGCGGCTTGACAGGCTCGCCGTGGTTGTAGCGCTTGCCCACCACAACAGCGGCCACCAGAGCTCCGAATCCGCTGGACACGTGGATGACAGTGCCGCCAGCGAAGTCGAGCGAGCCCATCTTGCCCTCCCAGCCCAAGGCCGTGACCTCCCAGTTCTCGTCGAGCTTGAGAGACCACATCCAGCGAGCGAGCGGGTCGTACACCAAGGACGTCCAGAGCAGGATGAACAACAAGTAGCTGCCGAACTTCATGCGGCCCACGATGCCGCCGCTGATCAAAGCCGGGGTGATCATGGCGAACTGCGTCTGGAAGAAGGCGAACAGGACGTGGGGAATACTCCCCCCGTAGGTGCCGCTCCTCGCCACCGCGCCCACGTTGTTGTAGCCCGCCCAGGCGAAGATACCGTCCGAGCTGAAGCAGGCCGAGTAGCCGAACGCCCAGAACTGGATGGACACGAGTGCCATGCTCACGAAGGACATCATCATGGTATTCGAGGCCATGTCTTCGCCGGCAAGTCCGGCGTAAAAGAACGCAACTCCCGGAGTCATGAGCATCACGAGAGCGCTGGACATGAGCATCCAGGCGGTGTTGCCCGAGTCGATGGTGGTGTCGAAAGCTCTGCCGGCCTTCTCTCCGCGCGAGGAGTAGTTGACGCACTCGTTGGTGGCCGAGTCGAGGTACTGCGCGACATCGCAGGTGACCGTCGACCCAGATCCGTCTTGGGCCGAGACGGACAACGCACTGAGCGCAACGACAGCGGTTGCAACGACGGCCAGTCGAGCGAGCGATGGGTTGTCTGGACGAAAGCCGAGCATGCCTGCGTTGGGAGGAATTGGTGCTGAGGGCCTCGCTTGAGTCGTGTGTAGGCCGATGCAAATAGGGGACTGAAGAGGGCTGACAAGAGCAGGTTTCACTCGCTTGCTCTGGTGGCTGGACTATCCCAGACCCAGGCAGATGGCATCCGCGGGGATTGGGGGCGTGCATCGATGGGGTCGGTTCAGGCCGGAAACGGAGGTCTGGAAGACGTGAAACTTATCCGCGATGCGGGCGGGGCAGAGTCTGGGGTGGTGCTGGTGTTTGTTGCGAAGTGCATTGGATTGGCGTGACGAAGCGAGCGACACTTTGGCGGGTCGGTGTTCGAGCTGCGGGTGAGGTGGCGACTTGGTCTGCGCGCTATTGTTGTCAAGACACTGGTGGGGATCATCCCGCCGATGCATGTCAAACCAAACGGGCTCACGCCGTTCGAGGTGCGGTAAGTCGCTTCAACGTGTCTGATTTCACAGCGCCGGCGAGGCGTACATGTATCTATTAAAGTTGCGGCGCTGGAGCTGCTACTGGCGACGAGGATGAACCCGCAAGTCCGAGCTGGCCGGCCTGGCTTGCTTGCTCACTCGCTCGCTCACTAAATGCCCAGCATTGCAACAATACGAACTCAAGTTTTCGTTGCATGGACCCGAAGCGCATTTTAGTCAACGGCGCACCGCCGAAACGCAGAGGCAAAAGGACAGTACGGCTCGACGACTGTAGCGCGTGCATTGTCCTCAGCTAGAGACGGTCTTGACAGGGATACAATGTACATGCTGCTCTACAGAGGACCTGGCAGAGCATGTCGAAGTGAGACGTGTTGGGTCCGCTTCAACTTGGTGACGTCGCCCGCGAGCGTCCGCGATTGGTCCATCTTGACGCGTCAGGGCGATGGGCAACCGACTTGCCCCGACTATGACCAAGCGTCATTCTGAAGCCATCTCGCCCGACCTTCACATCCTTGCCTGACACGCTGGACTCACTTCGGCCTGGGGCCCAGAAGCCCACGAGAACTACGCACTACCGCCCTGCCTTGGTCTCCGGCTTTTAACGCACGCATGGACTTCTCCGTACGCAAAAGGCGTAGGGCGCCAGCAACGAACATGTAACACACTGCACCGAGCAATGCGCGATTGCCGAGAGAGCTAGCGGTGTTATCCGAAACACCGCGCTGCAACTCACTGCTCTAGCTGCTCACTTGCCAATTTGCCACGAACCTGTTCAGCAACGACTCCAGCCTTTGCTCGAATCCCATTTTGACTCTGTTCGAGAGAGTTTTTTTTTTCTGACACCGATGATCACCAGAAACTCGACAACGAGACTTGCCTTCCTTGCAGTCACCGCCGCCGCTATCGGCGCACTGACCGCCTCAGCTCAAGACGGATCTGGGTCGGCCGCAACCTGTAGCGTATCGCAGTACCTCGACTCCAGCTCCAATGAATGCGTCGACTACACGTCCCGCGGAGAGAAGGCCGGCAGAGCTTTCGACACCACCATCGACTCGGGCAACACCGCCTGGATGCTCATGTCCAGCGCTCTCGTGATGCTAATGACTCCGGGAGTCGCGTTCTTTTACGCCGGACTTGCTGGGGAGGAAATGGCCTCCAACACCATGATGATGTCATTCGTGAGCATTGCCGTCGTATCGATCCAGTTCTGGGCGTTCGGCTACTCGGCCTGCTTCAGCTCGGATGGCATCTTCGGGTGGGCGGGATACAACAACGTGGGCGCGGTTGCGAGTGGCACCTACGGGGGGAGTATTCCCCACGTCCTGTTCGCCTTCTTCCAGACGCAGTTCGCTATGATCACCCCAGCGCTACTGAGTGGGGGTATTGTCGGGCGCATGAAGTTCGGCACATTCGTGCTGTTTGTGTTCCTCTGGACATCCTTGGTGTACGACCCACTCGCTCGCTGGATGTGGTCGCTCAAGCTCGACGAGAACTGGGAGGTCACGGCCTTGGGCTGGGAGGGCAAGATGGGCTCGCTCGACTTTGCAGGAGGAACTGTTATTCACGTGTCGAGCGGCTTCGGGGCTCTTGTTGCTGCCATCTTGGTCGGTAAGCGCTACAACCACGGCGAGCCTGATTAACACGCACTTGGCTCCGTCCTCGGGCTTTCTCACCTGGGCCGCGCTGGAGTTTGTTTTGTACCAGAAGTTCGATCCATGCGGCGCTATCAGCGGCTCGGTCGCTGGTCTTGTTGCCATCACTCCCGGGTGTGCCTTCGTGAAGCCTTGGGCAGCGGTCATCTTCGGTGTCGTCGGCGCTGCTACGGGCTTCGGCGCCGTGCACCTCAAGAACCACCTCCGCTACGACGACACCCTCGATTCGTTCGGTATTCACGGC
>JAHWLF010000958.1:0-10167 GCA_024679295.1 Phytophthora parvispora
CGAGATCATCCTGCGCTGGAAGCGCTTCGCCGTGCTGGTGGTGCTCACGGCCGCCGTCATGTCGGCCATCGCCGCGTGGCTGCGCGAGGGCTTCGTGGTGGACAAGAACGTGCCCGTGAGCAAGGCGGAGGACAAGGCGGACATGGTCAACTCGTACATCGGCCTCATCATGGGCTTCGTCGAGTCGCTCGTGGGCCTGGGCGTGGAGGAGATCTTCCCCGTCTTCATCGTGTACCTGCACAACCTGCGCTGGTACCCGGGGGACGACCCGGCCACCAAGAGGCAGAGCAAGTTCAAGAAGTTCTCGCTCACGATCTTCATCCCCGCCGTCATGATGGCCGTGGGCAGCTCCATGTCGGCCATCCAGGCCAACCAGAAGGACGACAGCAGCGGAGGCAGCAGCAGCAACTCCTCCTCCTCCGCCAACGCGACGGCCACGAGGTTCCTCATGCAGGAGGCGACGGAGTTGGGGGCGACGGGGCTGGGGGACTCCATCTTGAAGACGGCGCTGGCGAGGAGAGTGGACCCCATGCAGCCGCTGGACGCGTCGCGGTGCACTGCGGACCAGTCGGGCCTGCTGTCCGCCGAATCGCTGCTCGCTGCCACCCCCAAAGCTGTCTTCGGCTTCCCGCTGCAGGAGTGGAGCGCGGAGTTTGGCAACGGTTGGCACCGAGAGGAAGCGACGACGAAGCGCTACGACGTGGCGTACCCTGGCGCTGGCGACGCGGAGGGAGAGCTGCAGCTGAGCAAGGTCATGCCGCTCGCCGCAGCTTACGAATTGTGGGCGCAGGGGAAATCGGCTTTCCTTCAGAGCGTACGGGCCGCTTCCAATGGCCATGTGAGTGCACCCCCATCGACAACAGGCGAGCTACTGGAGGAAGTGTGGGCCTCGCTTCTTGGAGCAGAACTTCCTTTGGCTGACAGGGCTGCCGTGGAGGCTTCGTTTGAAACGATGACGCTGAATTCCTTGATGGATATGGATGTCATGACGCTGACCGTGCCGCTGCGAGGCCCGAGCAACTCCTCAGTTATCTGCGGTGAAACGAGTTGTGCATTACTGGAGCCCCAAATGAGCTATGGGCAGCGTCTGCCGCGCAAACAGATCGGTATGATGCAGGTGGCAGGGAATTGCTCGCATTCGGCAGAATGCGATACCGCCCCCAATGCAGCCTTCTTGTATGGTTTTACGACCGCGACTACGAGCGAGGCTAACGACCATGGTGAAGCTATTTCATCTGCACGCTCGTTGGTGCTGTCATTCGCGCGACTTTCATGGAGGTTTGATGGTGCTGCGTATGAATGCGACACAGGAACTTCCTGCCAAGTACTCCACTACCAGCTCGACGACGGTGATCGCCATTTGGTAGTATCCAAGCAAATACTGCTTGCTCAACTTCAGGCCGTCAAACTAGCACCGTCCATCTCACTTGTGCAGCTGATGGAGCCTAAGACCAGGTTGAACGCAGGACAAGCATCTCGTTTCGCGACTCTCGAGCGCTTGGATCAGCGGCCCGAACACAACCCGAGTATTTGCTCCCCAGAGGTGGACGCATACCTCCAATATGTGAACCACAACCACTTTTACATGGACTCCGATATGCTGGATACAATGGCTGCGTCGGCAATGCTCTTCATCTTTCAAAATGCTCGAGTGCTTGATAGTGCACCTGGAGTGGAAAATATGACGACCCAACGACGTCTCGTCGACACGAATACACGTCGAGTCAAGGTGTTCTTGACGAATACCAAGGTGGGCAATATATGTACCTGGACCGGGTGCGGGGTGCTGTTGCTGCTGACAGTGCTGACACTGGTGCTGCCCAACGAGCGTGCTCGGCTCTCACCACCTCGCGGAGGCAACGCACGCGCTGAAAGGTTCGTGGCCGTGCAGACTGAGCAGGTTTACCCCAACCTTATTTACAAGAAGCGCTTCCTGATCGGCAAGACTGGCGAAGAGATTAAGTTCGGCGAGTTTGCCGTCGAATCGGTCGGACTGCATCACAAAATGGAGGAAGACGAACAGATCTACATTTAAGCGAGGTCATCCTGGAGAAGGTGAATGTTCACGATATGTAAAAATGAATCGCCAAATACAGTGAATCAGTGAAATCCACAATCCCATGGTACGTCCAAACTAGTTGCCGGATGCGAGGCCAAAGTCCCATTCACTAAAAATACGTGAGCATTGCGCATTTTGCCATCCCCCGCCATCGGCATGGCACCGGCTGCTTTGACTGCAGTGACCGTGGTTCTCCGAGAGCGACCTAACGTGGCTGCATTGACTCATGTGCCTAGTACAATATCTGCGTTCTTGGACACTTCAGTGGAAATACCGCTTGCGCGAGCTTGCCAAGTAGGCTCACTCGCCCTGTTGGACCGAATCTGGGATAGCAGTGACCCTACTGTCCTATCTACCGACGAGCGTACATGCAGTTGGTCGCTGTGTAAATTTCGTCGAGCTGATCGGCACTATTACAAGGCCCAATTCGCCGATGCTCTGACCGTGGCGGTCAATCATGGTGATTTGGCCATTGTTGAATGGCTTTTCCAGCATTTTCGGGGATGCGTGGCCCCTTCCGACATCGTGGAGACAGCTGCAAGTGGCGGCCATCTCCACATTCTCCAATTTCTGTTGAAAAACGGCCAGGTTTACCAAGCTTCAGATGCTGAGTCAATGCCCCAAGACCAGGATGCAGGGAATGCGGTATTCTGGGGCGGGAAGGACATGGCGGCAGCTGCGAAGAGAGGACACGGAAACATTGTTCGGTGGTTGTATGAACACGTTCGCGATGTCGAACGAGACTTCAGCCGGGTAATGATTTATACTGTCCGCAAGGGCGACCTAGAGCTGGTGCAGTGGCTTCTAGCCAACGTGTATCGAGATGTACCACAACTTCCTCCCCCAACAATCAATGACGCGACCAGAACGGGTCATCTTCACTTGGCGCAGTGGTTGTTCGATCACGGCTACATTCATAACGTTGGAGATGCGTATAGGAACGCATCGATGAGCGCCTATAGTGACATCGTGAAATGGCTTGTAGAGCACAATATCCTCGAGAACGTGGACGAAGGTGTTCAAGGTGCTGCTGCGAGTGGATTTTTTCCCATCGTTTTATGGTTGTTGGAGCGGAATTTAGGCCGAGATGCATTTCGGTCGATGTTCTTGGCAGCAATTAATGGCAACCTGGAAGTAGCACAGTACGTCCATGCCAAAGGCATCACCCACTACGGAGAAAACACTATGTACATGGCAGCAGAACGCGGATATCTGGGTGTTGTCAAGTGGCTTCATTCGGAGTTTTCCAATGACCCGAATATTGATCTTTTTCCAATTTGCAGACCTAACGCAGACGGCTATCCCCGCCATTCCACGGCAATGGACGCTGCAGCCAGCAATGGGCATTTAGCTGTGCTCCAGTTTCTTCACAGCGTGGGAAGGTTGATGGAGTCGTCCCCAGAACGAAGAAAGAGGAAACGAACACGAGAGCGAGGACAATCGAAAGGAAGTAGCGTACCAACCTGTACGCGTGCGGCGATGACCAACGCTGCAGCCGAAGGTCATTTAGATGTGGTCATGTGGCTTCACGAAAATCGGAGCGAAGGTTGCTCTCCGAGCGTCATCAATACAGCAGCTAGAAACGGACACTTGGAAGTGGTGAAGTGGCTCCATGAACACATTATGGTGGGCTGCACCACCGCTGCTATGGATGGAGCGGCAGCAAACGGCCACCTCGATGTTGTTCAGTGGCTGCATGAAAACCGCACGGAAGGCTGCACGACTACTGCCATGGATCGTGCTGCTGGCAAAGGTTACCTCCACGTAGTTTACTGGTTGGACTACCATCGCTGGGAGGGTTGTACGCAGTTCGCTATGGACTCAGCAGCACGCGCAGGACACTTGGACGTAGTTCAATGGTTGCACAAGAACCGCTCAGAGGGTTGCACGGACAACGCGATGGATGGCGCCGCCTACAATGGCCATTTCGAGATTGTTAAGTGGCTGCACTTGCACCGCTCGGAAGGCTGTTCTATCGACGCCATGCACTTTGCCGCTGTCCACGGTCACTTTGAGGTTCTGCTTTTCCTACATTCCCACCGTACTGAAGGCTGCAGTAACTATACCATTGTAGACGCTGCTGCGCGAGGCAACAACCATATCGTGGCATGGCTACGACAGCACTACCCTAACAGCGAGTAGCTGAGGCAATGCTCGAAGACAAACTAAAAGCTGGCAAATTTTATCAGCACGCGGCGGTGACGAGTGCTTTGCGCTGCGCTGCGCTTTGGATATAAACAACCTTCGAAAGCTTCGAATCGAAACCTTAGATCAAGCAGGATGTAGAGGCTGAAACGAGTTTTCTAGTTGTGATCTACCGAAAGCAATACGATGCATTGCGGTCAGTTCTATAGTAGACATATCTAAGATGACGTCTACCGATACCCGCGCTGCCCTAGACCCTAAAGCGAAAACACGATTCTCTGCAATACATTGAATTTATGAATTTCTATTGTTACCACCTCATTATGCATTTCTGATCCCTGAACTGAGTACAATGCATGTTGTGCTGCGCAGCATGCTTGCTTAAACACTCCAGATGCCTGCTTACTGTTCCCTCGCATTGTTGGCCACAGTCAAAGTCGATCAGTGAATGTTGGTGCCGGGTCATAAACACCCCACATTTCGCGTTGATTTCCAGCACCTATTTCTGTCTGCAGTTGCGATGATGCAACCGAACGCCTGCCTATTCAAATGACCTAGTCGACCGCCCACAGCTTACTGAAGCAGATCATTCTTCAAAACACTCTCAACCGAGCAACCAAGTCTTCTACAACAACAACAACCCGTCTCGTCCGTCACCATGGCGTCCAAGCTCTTTTCTGCGGTGAAGCTCGGCGGCAAAAAGGCTCCGACGCAACTGAAGCATCGCGTGGTGATGGCGCCCATGACTCGTCAGCGCATGGGCGACGACGGAGTGCCTGGACCGGCCGTGGCTGAGTTCTACAAGCAGCGAGCTACCGACGGCGGTCTGTTGATTACTGAAGCCACCAACATCAGTGCCTATGCTCGTGGTTACTATGGCGCCCCGGGTTTGTTCACGTCGGAGCAAGTGGAAGGCTGGAAATCCGTGACGACAGCAGTGCACGACAAAGGTGGCAAGATCTTCAATCAGCTGTGGCACACGGGTCGAGTCAGCCACCCCCTCAATCTACCCGGGGGAGCGCAGCCTGTGTCGGCAAGCGCAACCAACATGGAAGGAGTGCAGAGTCTCGCAACAACCGTCGAGGGCCGTTTACCGCACCCGAATCCGCGGGCACTCGAGCTCAACGAAATCCCGGGCATTGTCGAGGACTACAAGCGTGCGGCTGAAAACGCACTGGACGCGGGCTTTGATGGCGTGGAACTTCACGCTGCCAACGGGTACCTGTTGGAGCAGTTCCTGCTGAATGGAACAAATCTGCGCACCGACAAGTACGGTGGCAGCCCCGAAAACCGTTCCCGTATCGTGTTCGAGGCTATTGAGGCCATTCTGTCCTCCGTGGACTCGAGCAAAGTGGGTATTCGCTTGTCCCCGTTTGGCACTGCTTTCGGTTGCACCGACTCGAACCCGCGGGAGATCTACGACTACGTGGTCAACAGGCTGAACGACTACGATCTAGCCTACCTCCACATGGTTGAGCCGCGTGGCATGCAGCAGCCTGCACCTGACGCCCCGGAGGGTGGCGTCACCTCCATCTACCGCAAAATGTACAAGGGTGTGATGATCAGCGCGTCTGGCTACGACGGCGCCGAGGCTCGCAAGGTGGTCGAGGACGGAACGACCGATCTCGTGGCCTTCGCACGCGACTTCATCTCCAATCCGGATCTGGTGGAACGCATCCGCACCGGCGCCGAGCTCAACCCAGTCGATTGGCAGACTGTGTACGTGCCGCTGGACGTTCCTTACGAAAAGGGATACACGGACTACCCGTTCCTTGCGGACAAGACCTCAGCGTAAGTGTGTAGGCAGAGCAGAGCACTCACGACCACCTTAAGAAATTAAGAGCATGTTGGCATGAATTATACATTTGTCACGAATGCAATCTAATAAATGCGGGCGGGGAGGACGTGGCTCCGATTGAACTGATCTAGCAGTGAAAAGTTGTACTTTGCGGCGAATTTGCGAACGCGTTCGTGGCTGATCTGCTGTGGGTAGCGCTGTAGAAGCCACTGCACAACCTCGACGTGCTCGTTCATAGCTGCATTCACTGCCGCATCCGAGGTGCAGCCATCTGAACGGTTTGAGTACAAGAACAGCAGCACCTCCAAGTGCCCTCCTGCCGCAGCTCCATCCATCGCACGATATGTGCCCCCCTCACGGCGATTTGCATGCAGCCACTTCACCATTCGCAAATGCCCATTCGAAGCTGCACCATCCAACGCCGCAGTGGTGCAGCTCCAGACCTCGGGCCGGCGTTCGTGAAGCCATTTCACCACGTCAAGGTGCCCACTGCTCGCCGCGCGGTCCATCGCATCACAGGCGACCCATTCCACCCCATTATGAGGAGGGATCTGCTTGTAAAGCCACTGTACAGCATCCAGCTGACCGTTTGCAGCAGCATTCTCCAAAGCACAGCGTGAAAAACTGCAACTGTCCGAGCAATGTCCGATAAGCCATTGCATCGCAGCCAAATTACCACTGGCTGCCGCCCCATCCATAGCTTCTTGTGTGCACCCTTCGGAGCGATGGTCATGCAGCCACTGGAGCACACGAATATGGTTTTCTTCGGCAGCCCCGTTCATGGCGGCGGTCGTGCAACCTTCACTTCGGTGGGTATGCAGCCACTTGACAACATCGAGGTGGCCGTGCTTTGCTGCCCTATCCATTGCCTCAGTTGAACAACCTTCACTCCGGTTTTCGTGTAGCCATCGAACGATTTCCAGGTGTCCATGGCTTGCCGCGCCGTCCAAGGCCCGAGTCGTGCATCCATCAGTACAATGGTGGTGCAGCCATTGCACAACCTCGAGATGACCGTTGCTAGCAGCGGTGTCGATGGCCTGGGTGGAACATACACCGCCGTGCTCAAGCCCCCACTGCACCGCTTGTAGATATCCCTCCCCAGCCGCTCCATCCAAACACAGAGGACCCTCAATTGAAGATGCAATATTGACTAGGCTCGAGATCATCTCGAGATGCCCACCAGAAATTGCACTCTGAGCAGCACTAGCCACCGACAGCCGCAGACAATCAGCGCCCACGATTCCCACCAACCAAGACGCCATTTCAGTATTTCCATTAGCGGAAGCAGCTTCCAAAAGTGCACTCGCGCAATCTCTCAAGTCAGTTGAGCCAACCAAGCGCTCGTTCAGCCACCTCAGAGTGTTCAAATTATCCCCACGAGCAGCGGCGAGCATGGCTGGCTTAATGCTAACACCACGTTTGTCGTGGCCTAGCACGTATTCGAGTATGCGGACGTGCCCCTTCGATGCTGCTGCTTCGGCGGCCTTGAAAATACCACTATGACTGTCGACCGTAAATCGACCAGGCGCCATGTTCTCAAGCAACCAGCGCACTAGCTCCGCATTCCCGCGCTGCGCGGCATTCACCAGCCCAACAGAAAATTGAGCGTGACGATAGAAGGTATCCATCTCGACAAGTGGCCGTAGAGCCACGATGCGAGCAACAAGCCGGCGTGCACCACCGTCACGACTGATCGGATCTTCACTAGAAAGCGCACAAGCTCGCGCAATATTCCATCGGCATGACACGTCGACTAGATCATCCAAGGCGTGTACCACGTGCTGCAGAGCTGCAATCCGCGGTTGCTGACGAAGCACCACCGCAAGTCCTGTTGTCAGCGTTGCTTCCTTCTCTGCAAAATTTGCCAGTACAGTGTGGCGGGAGCGTGCCAAACGAGACTCCATCCTTGGTCTATGAAAGCTCACTTCGTGGGTAGTTATCGGTAGAAACAAACCTGAAGCGAGCAGGAGCAAGCACAGCACTCGGCTGCATAAAGCCTACTACTTGCACTGACGTAGCAAGCTAGCAAGCTAGTCGGCAGGCTCAACCGATGAAACGGACCACCGCTAGTCGCCAGTAGTACCAGTTGAATACTTGTTGCTGTCACAGCAACGCCGCGGCAAAGGCCGCCACGCACTTTGTAACAGCCTTCAAGCTCGTATATTCAACTTGGCCTGCGTCTTGCAATCTGCCCTCCGGCAACGGCATCCACGAGAACTACGCAAGGTGACGTATCCGCACTCGATGCTGGGGGCCAGGCGCGTTTGGGTAGTGCTCCTGAAGCCAGGCCAAAATATCCACGTGCTTCTTACGCTGCGCCTCAAATGCAGCATTGCGACTGCAACCTTCTATGTAGTGGGACCTCAGAAACAGCAGTATCTCGAAGTGACCTCCCGATGCTGCTGCATCCATTGCTCTAGTCGTGCAACCTTCACGACGATTGCGATCTAGCCATTGAATCACCTTCAGCAACCCAGCCCCTGCTGCATTGTTCATTGCTTCAGCTGAACACCCTTCTCGGCGGTTGTGATGCAACCACTGTACTACATCCAGATGGCCGCTTCTTGCTGCGTTATCCATAGCGGCAGTTGTGCAGCCCTCCGAGCGATGATCATGGAGCCACTTCACAATGTCCAAATGCCCATTAGCAGCAGCTCCGTCCATAGCTGCAGTTGTACAGCCCTCATTTCGATGGGTATGGAGCCACTGGACCATCGCCAAATGACCATTAGCCGCAGCGCCATCCATGGCAGCAGTTGTACAGACACTCGAGCGATGCTTCATTAACCACTCCACAATATTTAAGAAATTCCCCGCAGCAGCACCATCCATCGCATCGTGTGTGTCTGTGGGAAGGGTCCCTGTGAATCCTTCTTCGGCCATACGCTCATCTACACTCTGCAGATATTTCAGCACCTCAAGGTGCCCATTCTTCGCGGCCGCGTCTATCGCAGTACTGGGCTCGTCAGCAAGTAGCGTTAATGAGTACGGGCGTAAATCCCTGTACAAATGCTTTTGTGCGTCATGGGCAAACTCATCATTTAGCCACTGCACCACATCAAGAAACCCTCGCCCCGCTGCACGAAGCATAGTCCCACACGAAACGCTGGCTAGACCGTGAAAACCTTGCTCGTGCAAATAACGAGCCACCTCAAGGAATCCTCGAATTGCAGCTTGATGCATTCCAGACTTAGCGCCGCGACCAAGATTATGCTCCAAGAGCCAACGGACTATATGCAAGTGATTCTCCCTCGCCGCAGCATCGAGCGCACGACTTGCGTTACCAACCGGGTGACATCGCACTAGCCACTCCACAATCTCCAAAAATCCGTTGCGAGCAGCATATTCCAGAGCAAAACTGGCGTGGTGAACATACCCATTACGGTAAAGCCACTGCAGCATGTCGAGATGGCCTCCCCACGCTGCGTCATCCATCGTGGGCGGAGCAAGTTGGCGGCCCTCGTAGCCACGATCTAGCAGCCACTGCAACAACTCTAGGTCTCCCTTGCGGACTACAGCAGCCATGAAGCGGCCCCAATCACGCTCCACGCTTCCCTTGCACTCGAATATCCATCGCGCTACATCCGTGTGCCCGTTCTCGACTGCAGCTGCCAAATCCCCACCGCCCCACAGCACTTGGTTGCCGTCGTTGGCCTCTGCAGAGTCTTGAGCCTCGACTTCATTATCGAGAAAGAACTGCAGGATCTGCATGCTGCCAGCAGCGGCAGCAGCTTCGACAGCCTGCACAGCCACCACGCACCCTGCGAAGTGGTCGAACAGCCATCCAATTGTGTCCAAATCCCCACGACGCACAGCTTCGATGACCCCCTGGGAGAACTGCGCGCGGTAATAGTGGCGGTCGGACTGCAAGAACTGCAACGGAGACCAACAGCAGGGGCGACAGGCCGCGAATTCTTCGCTGACTCCCCAGACGCGACGCAGAAGCCGCAGCGATCCGAAGGCGCAGGCTCGAGCGAGGGGAATCTCTACGGAGTAGTCCAGGTACCGCGACACAGAATAGACGACGTGCGGCAGTGCTTCTAGAGACGAACTGGTGCGCAGGGCTACGACTGCCGACACAAGAGGCGCCGCGCGCGTGGTGCAGCTACCTTCGGCAGTCATCGGGCTTTGCAGGGGATTTTAACAATACCGAATTTCCTTAGTT
>JAHWLF010000960.1:0-10159 GCA_024679295.1 Phytophthora parvispora
CACGCCCACGATGCTGGCGGTGGCGGACGCCAGCCGCGACTTCCACTGGGGCCTCGAAGGCGAGCCGAGCAGGGAGACCGAGGACTCGGGGAACGCCGAGCAGGGCACAATGGACCGACGCCCGTCCTACTACGCGTCGGTGTTCGAGGACGACGGAGAGCCCGCGTTCAGCCGCAGAACGGCCTTCAAGAACGTGCAGAAGTGGTTCGGCGTGGACGAGTTCCTGCTGCTCAGCCGGTCGTCGCCCCACGAGAGGAAGGCGCAGAAGAAGAGCGGCAGAAGCAGGGAGGGTGTGGAGGACGCAGGGGAGAAGCTGCGTGGAAGGGACTCTACCGAGCAGGAGGCGGGCGTGGAGCAGGAGGCAGAAGGCGGCAAACAGGATGGGGGTCCAAACGGAGATGAGGACGCGATGGCGGACATCCACGTGGACCAGAACGAAGCTGGCATGCTGCTCTCGGCGCTGACGATGGCGCTGAATAACTGCAATTGCACCATCCCGGCGTTCGTGCCGGTGTTTGAACCGTCAAAGGGCACGTGGATTGGCTCGGCGGTGCCCGGGGCGACGGGCAACGTATCCATGTCGTTCGACACAGACTCGGTTCCGGAGCTGAACCCCAATCAGAGTTGTATTAGCGGCTTGCTCGATTTCTTCAAGGTGAAGTTGCAGTTGCCGCCACATATTGAAGAAAGGTGTCGAGTTGAGGCGGACCAATCGGGAGACCTCGCAATTGGCATGATGGTGTCGGCTTCATTCGGGTATTCGTGGAATCGTGCGGAGGACCCTCGAGAAGCGTCAACTACGACCGATAACCCTCTGGGTTGGCGAACATTGGAATCTCAGCTACCGAGTAAGGACCAACACCAAATCCGCCAAATTACGACTAAACTCTTCGGTGGTAGCCACCCATCTCCGCTAATTGGTGCATCAACGTCTCCTTTGAGCGGGATGGATCTCACAGTTAGCTGGCCCCAGTTGCGCGAAGGCACGTACGTAGACAACGTTGTGCATTCGACGTTGGACCCAAGTTCAGCGCCTGAGTGGATGCTGACCGCGCGCTTTCAAGATTTGCTATCGGAAAACCAGCGCAAGCCTCATCTACCGTTAAGCAAGCAGATAGCGAACCTGGTTCAAGTCTATTCAAACTCCAGAGAGTTAAACAAGGATATCCTGGTGTCCGAGCTTGCGCCACCGATGCCAGTGGCGCCTTCGCCTGCAAAACCATCGCCTGCTCTCGGTGTTCCGAACCCTAGCGGGTCTGACGATGCTTCCGGGTCGCAACCATCACAGAGTATCCCCGAGTCTACAATACCCGCTGCACGAGCAGTAGGTGTGTTGGGGAGTGCTATATCAAGTTTAGTGTCAGCTGCCACATGGAAAGGCTCTGATGCAGAAGAAATTCGGCGGGTTATCTCGGAGCTATTTGATGGAGCAGAGGGCGATGGAAGTAATGCAAACAGCGAATTAGAAGGCAGATCAGGACTTCCATCGGTGAGTTTGCCCAGTTCTGTGGAGCACGGTGCGCCTTTGGGGGAGCTAGTTTCTATTCTGGCTACAAGGATGGGTCAATTACGTACGTTCACGTTCATGCAACTCCAGCTTGGCATGATACATTGATGGATATTGATGCTGTTCGCGGTGTGATTGCTGCTGTGCAGACGGAATCAACTCGATGTCGCTCCTCTGGGTTGAGTTTGTGAAAGCACTGAGAGAGAGGTGGTCCCAACAGCAGTTGCTTCCGTTCATGGTGCGTAAAACCTCCCTCTATTGTGTGAAAAATGCACTCCTCTTATGTGCATATTCCGTTCGATGTCGACGCCTGGTATTTTACAGGGTACGAGCACCAAGGAGAATGGTGTCGACCACAACACCAGTTCACACTCTTTGGACGCATTGTTTCTCCTGGATTCTGAAGCGATGCAGTTGCCTACCCCAGACTTCCGCCACTGTCTCCTGCACCAAAAGCTCCAATTACTAAACTGCTGTATTCTCAGGTAATTCTGGGCTCGCCATGTCGTTTCATTATATTTCTAATCCTTTGCGGTGTTAATGATTTATACTTTACAGAGAAGCTCAACAATCGAAGCCAGCTTCAAATAGTGGCGATAGAATCAAGGCGAACCACAATGAACAGCAAGCTGCCGTGATGAAAGAGGACAATACCCAAACCACAAAAACTTCGGATGTAGATGATGGCGAAGGAGATGCTGACGGGAGTCCAAGTGACGACGAGTTTTTCGATTCAGTTGAGCAGCAAGATACCCCTTTGCCATCGCCTTCTCGCGCAACAAGGCGCTCTGAGGGTGTTCTTCGAGAGGCGGTAGGAGGTGTTTGCCTGCAGACCAACGAACCTCTGTTCGAACCTGTGACTCAAACGGCTGTACCTATGACGGAAGATGTTGCGAGACAACAACAGGATCTTCTTACTCGTCTGGGTGTAAGCGTCGAGTCGGACAAATTGCGGCAGCAGATCCAGAGCACGGCGCTGGTGTCGGACATGCAGTCATTCAAAGCTGCCAACCCACGAAGCTGCCTCGCGGATTTTATCCGTTGGTATTCACCGAAGGATTGGATTTCGTTTAAGAACCCAGTGGATCCATTGCAAACGGAGTTACCACCCGAGGGGCGAGGAGTTTGGTGGTTCGAACAACACGGTATGCTTTCAGAGCGGATGCGCTTTGGTCCTGGGCACGAGCATCTGTGGCAGCAAATGTGGGAGTCTAGTGCGCCAGTGCCCGCAAGTCGCCAAAAACGCTTATTTGACCCCGTACAAGAGTCAGAAAAAATTTACCACTATATGGAGACACTATCCCCACACGAACTGTTCCACCAAATGCTAGCTGGGGCTATTTCGAGCAGTGTATTCGCAGTGGAGACAGCGTTGCCTGTACGCTTGTCAACCCAGACACTGCCGGTTGTCCATCGTGCTTTGGAGAACCTCCGTTCACGTGGGAACCGTGCGATAGCACAACTGGATGAGGCTCTGACGGAGTCGCAAGTGGCATTCTCTGCTGCTAGCAGAAGCAAACATCGAGGTGAGAGGCTAGAGCACTCGGTAGTAGCTGCCCATCAAGGTCAACAACTTCAAGTCGCGTTTGAGATGGCATTGGATGCCTGTTGGAAATTCGTGCGCTCACTGGAAACCACAGAAGCTCTCGTCACCAAGACGCTCGCTTTGCTTCATTATTTTTCGGGCGACCAACAAGCGTTGGCACTAGTGAATCTGTTGCTGGTACCCTCGCTTTCACAGCGCCAGCAATTAGAAATCTCGGAACTGTTGAAGAAAGAGAGCCTACGCCAGCACGTTGCTGCGACTTTGCTCACCAACCCAACACTCGCAGAGGCAGGGCCGATGACTGTGCCTGTCCAGCGTGAATACGTGCTTCGATGCATCTGTCCACGTCCATTCCTGCGAGAATATTACGGCGATTCAGCTTTAGCCGGGGAAGACGAGGTGAGTCTGGTGCATCCAGATGAAGAGCTAGAGGATAGTCCTCTGGTTGCATGCCGCATGTATGCTGCTTTCAAGAAAAGCACGGTGCGGTTCGCGCTGGTTTTGGCGGAATCCGAGTTTTAAGTGATTCAAGGTTACGCAGCATTCGTAATTGTAGCAGCATCATATTGTGTTTTCCTGTACTCTATTTTTTTCGTGGTACTATGTGGGGCTGGCTATAATTGACTCCAGCATGACCATTGTTCATTTATCGAGACATCGAGCATGCGCCGTCTCGCTGAAGCCGGCAGTCTTCGTAATGTCGGCCCAAAAAATGAAGGCGTCAGACCCCCTGGCGGATCATTTTCGCCAGCCACCCTCCATCTATGCTGGCTTGGTTTCATCGCCCTGCACGCCTTCTGCTTTGTCTACTTCTCTGTGTTTGGGTGGTGCTACTGGAACTTGCCGGGGACTCTCTTGGATACGTGGCTGTTCTTTTACAGCCTCGGAATGGACAGCAAGTATGACCGCATCATCGGCGTCGTTCACGGATGCATGGCAGTAGTTCACCTGGTCTATCTCATGTGGATGGTCAGCTGGTCACTCAAGAAGAAGCGCCTTGTTTTCGCAGTCTACAACCTTATTACTCGGCAACCGTCAACGAAGTCTAAGATAGAAAGTCGCTGGACGTCAAGAGTGTGTAGCGCCTATCATGGAGCTCTTTCAAAGGGCGGGCTACTGGGAGTGGATGGCCCATACTTCGACTTGGTATTATTGTGCCGAGAAGTAATAGAAACTGCACTCCAGACACAGCAAGCCTACCGTATGAGCGTGTTACTACCGCGCAGTCAGCTAAACCGGGGTTACGCTGCGCTGCTGGTTCTTAACTGCTGGAGCACCGCGCTCGTTCATTCTTTTTTCCACACAGATGCTGCAAAACGGCGGCTTTTAGCTGTTGTGTGCGATTGTATTCTTGACATGGTCACTTCGGTTGGGATAACATCGGTGCTACTAGCCATTTACTACAGGGATTTTGACTTCCAGCTCAGTGGATTCCCAATGAACAAGTGGTATGAAGATATTTGGGTCGTGCACGTGATCACTGAGTTTCAGCTACTGCTGGTGACTTCGTGGGGAGATCTGACCTTGCGAGTGATATTCGCATTGAGCATGGTCAGTAACATGAACAACATGAAGAAAATTTTGACGGCTAATTTACCGAACAGGTGTAAATCGAAGCGCCAAGTGACATCAGTGGTGCCCCTTTATCCAAGCGTGAATGACTCGAGTGACACTCGAACACAAAGCAAATTGGATATAGTTGTGGCCTCCGAGTCTCGATTTACGCAGATACTTTTTCTTATTTGGGGTGTTGTAGTTCTCGTGCTGCACTTGTATGCTGAGTCTGTTCCTGGGGTGCCGCAGTGTAAAATGCAGGTGAAACCGTGGATAACGTCTGAACCGGCATGCTCTCTGCTAGTACTAGACTGTTACGAATCGAATGTCGTTGGCAAAGAGAACGAAGTCGCTGCTCAGTGGAGCGCGTTCAATTCAAAGACTATTATTCGAGCTGTTGTACGGCATTGTCCGCATCTTGAGGTACCCGATATGCTGACCACGTTTTCAAAGCTCAAGGTTTTGAAGGTGTATAACTCGACAGTTGTGCGGTGGAGCGAAAGCGCTGCTCTCTCGCAAAAATACCATCCCAACCTCATGATGCTATACCTCGTAAGGGTCAACATGACGAACGGTGAACTTCCTGCGGGTCTGTTGAGTGATAATTTTCCGGATATGTTGTTGGACATCGAGTTCTGCGTTTCAAACCTGCACACCTTGCCAGAAGATTTGGACTTGAAATGGCCTCAGAGAGCGAGCATTTACTTTGAGAAAAGTGGATTTATGGAGATCCCTGCTTCATTAGCGCGGCTTGCTCCGTACGATCTTTCACTTGCGATGAATCCAATCTCGATCATTCCTGCGTCCGTGTTTGAAGGTAACGTCGGTTTTCTTCACATTGGTGGGACTCTTTTCGCTGAACTGCCCGAAACTGTGGCAGATGTTTTCCCTTCACTTGTGCTCCGTGTGGATAACACGAACGTAGCATTTTTCTGGGACTGGATCGACCCCGTACTCGAAATGCATCCTAAAATGCTTGAAGGGACGAAGCCTATCTTAGCTGCAGATTCCCCGTACTGCACTGACCTTCAGCGAATCTACGATGGGGGACAGACCAGATTTTCAGCTTCGTGGCGTAAAAACCAATCGCTCCTTCTATCGAACGCATCTGTGGACAATTGGCCTGTTTTGATAACTGCTGTGGCGTGTGACCCATGGCCAAGCACTTGGTATCCCATTGAATTCGAAGATGCGTACAGCGGGATTAAAGTGGTGTAAGTTTCATTTGATTGCTGGTACTACATCTATACTAATTGATACACTTAATTCGAGGCTATCTTGACTTTTCACAAGTTGTCACCGAGTGTGATTCTCCTGGTCGAATTTGAGGGTGTCGAAGACATTGAGAATAAAAACGTGCAAAATCAGTGGTGTGGATCCCCCCTGTGCGAATATGTTTAATTGAGCGCTGGTTATTGCAGTTAGACAATGCACATGTGTCTGGATTGATGCCTGCACCAAGTACTACAGCGTCGATTTCTATAGATAGAGCTCGCGTCGTGCGTTCCTCGGGATCACTTTCATACTCAAGGCAGGAAAATGAGCACATCAGTACGAAAGACTACTACCCACGTGAATCTCTCGTTCGGTGGGTTCGCATGGTGGTGGTTGATGATTCTTGGGGTGCACCTTGTTGCATGTGCGTACAATATCGCCTACGCCAAGCTGTATTGGGTATTCGAGGTAACCATGTTCAATTTCATTCTCCAATTTAACGCTTCCGGAATGCCTCCACCTGAAGACTATCACACTATCGCTTATGTTTACATGGCGCTTGCTGCCGTGCATGGTGTGTGTGCAATGATGATGGTTATTGGATCATGTAGACGTCGCACGCTGGTGTTTTCGCCACGGAGGACGAAGGTGACTGTGTCTACGACATCACTGCAATCGAGCTCAGGGAACCACAACCACCCCGCACCACAAGTACCGTCTGGTTCAGCTCTAATTACACGGTGTCTTTCTGCTATATGGTACCAACTTACAAATCACCACGGTCTTCTGGGAGTCAAAGGTATTCATTTCCACGGCGTGCTCATTTGTCGGGAGCTCATCGAGGTGGCGCTACAAACTGCGCAAGCCATTCGTATGAGCAAATATTTGCCAAGCTTGTTGCTAAACCGAGTGTACATGGTCATGTTGGTGCTCAACTGCTGGTCGTCTGTGTTTGTTTACTCTCGGTGGTTTTGGAGGGATGAAGCACGCCGCCGCCTCGCTGCAATTTTTCTGGATTGTGTGCTGAATTTGATGACGACCATCGGCATTGCTCTAATTATTGCGCTCCCTTATGTGGACCAATACGATATCAACAACTTCAACTGGCAGCTGCTTGACAACGATGCCTGGGTTGCTCAGATACTCAACGAAGCACGAGTCATTTTGGTTGCATCGTGGCTTGACCTGGCGTCCCGGGTTATTTTCTCGTTGGGCCTTGTAGCTTCGACGGCCGACATGAAAGAGCTACTGCGCTATTCTCCCAGACAGAAAATCCAAGCGTCAAATATTGTCGAGCCGAATACGACTCCCGCCGGAAATTATCCCCCCATGGTTCTTCTTGACAAAGAGCAACACGGCAAGTTAATAGCTGAGGCTTGTAGTACTCGCTTTTCAGGGTATATTTTGCGGCTAGCGGAGCACAATTCACCGTATAATGACACGGGACTGCAAACTCGCATCAGCCGGTTCGTACTTCAGGGAGCTCATTACGTCTTTGCCGCTTATGGCATCGCCATACTGGTGTTACACGTGCATGCTACGATGCAAACACCACTCTTCGAGTGCACTCCGAGCGTATACCCCATGGGTAGAGCTCAGCCTTCTTGCTACGCAGTGGACTTCAACTGTCATGGCATCGGCATATCCGCTACCAAGAACGAAATGGAGAGCGAGTGGGCAAGGTTCGACCGCAGAACGGCAGCAAAGCTTCGTATTTTACACTGCCCTTTGCTCGACGTACCCGCTAGCTTCCAGGATTTTGCAGGGCTGCAAGAAATCCTGGTGTACAACTCGACCATTGTAAATTGGGGAAATACTGCTGCCATTACGAATACTCACCATCCAGCAGTGAGGAAAATCTCAATTGTGCGCGTGAACATGACGGACGGATCGCTTCCGCTCGGATTTCAGTCTTTCGATTTTCCACGCATCCTTTCCGAGCTTGATTTTTGCGAAACGAATTTAGAGACGCTTCCGGATGATCTTGACTCGAAGTGGATAGCCGGATCGTCCATTTATCTTGAGAATAGCAAGTTTACACGAATACCGTCGTCTCTTGTCCGAGTACAACCTTACTTTCTCGTACTAGCTGGCAATCCCATCACTGAGATCCCTCCTGGCCTTCTCGAGGGGAGCATACAGACACTATACATCGGGAATACACATATTACCGAATTCCCCCAGCTAGTGACGCTGACAATTCAGCCAACTGTGGTTTTCACCAACACGAGCATTTCGTACTTTCCGTCGTGGATGGATCCCCTTGTTGAAGCTTCGTTAGAGACAGCACCGTCGCTTGTTGGCGGTGGCACTCCATACTGTTCCGACCTGGAGAACATCATGAGCGGCGTTGCTGCCAACTTCAGTGCTCGCTTTCAACCTGGGTACTCAACTCTGCTCATGGACCCGTCCGAAGACAACTGGGAGCTCCTAAGCGAGGCTGTCGATTGCTCTGTCCCAGTCGGGGCAACCCTATTTCCACTTGCCGATTTTGATGCAATGTATGGTCTACCCGGAGCGAATTACTGACCGACGGGGGGGGGCATTACCTTACTTGATGACATTGACCTAAAACGTAGTGCGTAGCGCCGCGTTCGTCTACATGTGCACTTCAATCGCCCGGAGCGGCGCGATAGTTGGCACCTCGCTGTTGAAGTTCCACGCCCGGCGTGTACGTTCTCAGCGGGTTTGCATTCGAGGGGAAGACACGGCTGGGGCAGCGCTGCGATAGCTATAGTACTAGGTGAAGGCCGCCGGCAAACATCCCATCCAACGTGGCGGATAATCAATCTGCCGCCGTCGATGCCTTCGACGTCAAGGGACCCATTCGTCGACAGAGCCCATCTCGCTTGTATCAGGCGATACCACGCCACGCGAACCGGCTAGCCCTTGCTCGAAAAATGCATGCATGCTCGGGCTCACATACACATGTACATTCACTTGATGGTTATCGCTGGCTGGCGTGCATGGTTTGCAGCGTGCCCAGCACCCGACGGTAAGGCCGCGCGAGGCGACAAGAAAGAGAGTTGAACCCGTGTTTCGACGCCGAGCGGCGTGTCGGGCATCATTTGCTTCGTGGCCCCCGCCAGGTGGTGTGGTTCCGTTAACTCGGTATCAGGCGCAGCCGCCGTTTTACATTGAACCTGCGCGGCGAGCAAAGCTCGACGGGTAGTGCTGCCAGCCTCAAGATCAACGAGGAGGGGCCTTCTGGCCGCAGGATCAACGTCGCCGGCGCCAGCCTCGGCCATAATAGTTCATCGAGGCTGTGGCCCCACACAGGTACCATTGCGCATGATATCGGCACTGCAGACTCCATCGAGGTCGAGGGCGTGCAGGTCCATGCAAGTGCTCGTCACGCGCCGCTGGGCCCCAATCAAATGACGGTGACACGCCGTGTCGAAGCCTAGCGCTCCGATGCACTGATGCAGAAGTGGGATCCGAATCACGGTATTAATTTGTGTAAGTAGGCTGATATTATTCACAATTACGCTAACCTCGTTAAAGCAAGAAGCAGCGTAGTCCATCAATAAAATGTCGAATTCTACAGCACTGATTCTTTGTAGGCACCGTCGACATAGAAACTTTCCTACTCTACGCACGAGTAGCGAACTGTAAACCTCGCTTTGCGTGGTGCCTGATCGAGGCCGCCGAGCATGTAATCTGTCCGCACGGCGTCCTGCTCCTAGTTCACCACAGAAACCGCTTCTTCGATCCAGTTGATCATCACCACCCGATCTACTTTGTGTGTCCCTTATATATTTTTTCTTGATGTTACCTTTCGGACTTATAGCCCTGCCACTGCGGTAGCTCAGTTTCTAGTAGAAGCCACAGAGATGCGGCATCGCAATATGCCACCTATATTACATGCATAGTCTGCATGCAGGTGCGGTCAGCAATCGACTAAAGCTCATATTGTTGAAGTCATCGGCATGTCGATAAGAAGCATAATCAAGCTTTTAGCACCTAAAATACTGTCTAGAACAAGGAAAGTTCAGCACGGAGCTGTTGTCCTCCGAATGAATCTGTTTGCTGCCTCACTTGGCCAGCTGCGGACCCCGGCAGCTAGCCAAGACGCAGCGTACTGACATAGCGTGGCTTCTTGGATCCAACCCTCAGTACTTGTCATCCGTAAGCCGCATACAAACGCCAAGTGTTCGTCGACATCCCGGGGGTGATGGGCGCGTCACGCAGGATTGATGTCTGGCCAGGCAGAGCCGGTCCGCCGCGCATCGGAGCTCTCGGGCGAACGTCAAGCGGAGCCGCCCACCTCATCCTCCCGGCATTCCGCAAATCGAGCGCCACCTCACAGCCCGCAGCCATGGGGAGCGGCTCGCTGG
>JAHWLF010000962.1:0-10142 GCA_024679295.1 Phytophthora parvispora
CCCAACCGCCACACCCGTCCGAGAAAAAGGCAACAACCTCTTCGCGCTCGTGCTTACTGCCAGCGGCCTCACAAAATCGCCTCGATCCTCTCGATCTCCCTCGGTCATTCTGGTTTTCGCGTCAAGCTCCTCAAGCCAAGTTTCCAAGCTCCACACCCACCACACCCTCCACGTCAACCATGGGCCGCAAGGACAAGAAGCAGCAGCAGGCCAAGGAGGAGGAGAAACCTGCCGTCGAGAAGAACGCCGGCAACGCCAAGGGTGGCAAGAAGGAGCAGCCCGCCAAGGAGCAGAAGGGCGGCAAGAAGGGCAAGAAGTAATCCTTTCTACGACTGAGCCATCGTCAACTACCAGCAGTGTGCTACTAGAGACATAAACTATCAACACGGACGACTATGGCCAATTTACTCACGTGTGACTTATAGGTGCCTGACTTTGAATTGAAAACGAAAAAAGTGAATTACCTACCATCAAGCTGCACATGTCGGATTCCAAGTTCGTCTGTTTTAAGGAGCGCTCGCAGCCTTGATCCTCGTATCCTCACGGAGTTGGAGCTGGCGACGCAGAATTTTGCCTGACATCGTCTTGGGGATCGCATCCACAAACTCAACCTGACGGACGCGCTTGTACGGTGCGACTTTCTCGCTGACGAAGTTCATGATCTCTTCGGGAGAGCTGGAGACGCCTTCTCGCAATACCACGAACGCTTTTGGGACCTCCTCGCCGGACTCCAAGTCCTTTCCGCGCACGCAGCACGAGTCTACAACAGCCGGGTGGCCGTGCAGCACGTCTTCGAGCTCGGCAGGGGCCACCTGGTGGCCCTTGTACTTGATCATCTCCTTGACGCGGTCGACGATGAAGATGAAACCATCCGCGTCGATGTAGCCGACGTCGCCCGTGTGCACGAATCCGTCCTCCGTGATGGACTTCTTGGTCTCTTCTGGGTTTTTGTAGTATCCGTCCATCATGGCGGGCGTGTGGATCAGCAGCTCGCCCACCTCGTTCGGACCCAGGTCTGCTCCGTTGCTGAGCGACACCACGCGCAACTTCGAGTTAGGCAGAAGCTGACCCACTGAGCCGGGGCGGTTGATCTCGTAGGCCGGCATGGTCACCGGTCCACACAGCTCGGTCATGCCGTAGCCTTGGCCTACCTTCGCACCAATGCGCTTGTACACAGCTTCCTCCACCTCGGTGCCCATAGGAGCTCCTCCTGCGCCGATGTACTTGAGCGAGGATAGGTCGTATTTGTCCACGAGCGGGTGCTTAGCAAAAAACTGGACAATCGGAGGCGCCACATACACGTTCCAGACCTTGTACTTGGCAATGGCGCTGAGGTATTCATCCGGGAGGAACTTGGGCAGAATGATAGTTCCCCAGCCGCGGTAGAAGGCCATGTGGAACAGCAGCGTCGACATGATGTGGAAGAACGGCAGCACCGTCATGGTGTACTCCATGTCCTTCTCGGAGTGACTCGCCATCATTGCACCGGCGAAGAGAGCACGCCCCGACAGAAGAACACCCTTCGGCCGAGCCGTGGTGCCACTTGAGAAAGGCATAGCGACGATAGCGTCAGGATCCACCGGCGGCAGGTTCGGGAATGGGATGTCCTTCGCCAACATGTCCCTGTAGTGGCAGCGAATTAGCATAAGTTCACTTGTCGTGAAGTTCGTCCCGGAGTTAATAGCACCAAACACGTACTCGATCGACATCAGCGAGGCGGAGACATCGGCGTGGCCAATGGTGTACACACGGTTCAATTCGACGCCACTGAGCGACGCAGCCTTGACTGCCGTGTCGACCATCTTGGCGTGAGTGATGATCGCAGCAGACTGGAGATAGCAAAGTTAGTAGAACAACAAACAATTTCAGGGCATCAGAGCACTATTTGCCATACCTCCGAGTGTTTGAGCTGGTCAGCGAGTTCCTCCTCATTGAAAAGTGGCGACGAAGTGGAGCACACAGCTCCAAGACGTGTGAGCGCCAAGAAGATGACGGGGTACTCGACGCAGTTGAACGAGTGCAACGTCACGACCTGCAGCGACCGAAGGCCCAAACTATTAGCATTTCACCACCACCAACCACTGCATATCAGGGAGGGGGTCGTACATCTCCCTTCTTGATGCCCTCGGCCACCAACGCGGCACAAATCTTGCGCGCTTGGTCGTGCACGTCCGCGAACGTCAATGTGCGCTCCGTGATGGCGCAAATGTACGCCGGTTTGTTGGGGATGTTGGCGGCGTGCTCTTCCACCCAGTCCCAAGCCGTCTTGGCCTCCGGGATTGAGATAACTCCGTGCGGCGACGAGAAGACCATTTCAGTGAACGGATGCACCGGTGAGCAGCCGTGGTGACGTCCAGGCGAATGTGAAAGTGAGCACGTTGCGTGTCAAAGCCATTGGGTGCCAAGCCCAAGCTCGAGCGAAGATCGATCAAACGAGACCATGCAGTGAAGAGACCGCATGACCAGCAATGAGCCATGACCATCGACTGCTTGTCAAGGTGTCCAGGACTCGTCTGACGTGGCCAGCCAGCACGTGCGAGGCCACGCCCTCCCATCTGTAGCACCGAGTCCACTATGACATCACTTGGCATCCCTCGCGCCACGACTTGACGCCCCCGTGCATGTACTATACGCAAGCTTGCATGTTGAAGTGACAGGGCTATCTGCTAGCGGATACCGTTCGTGTCGACCACCAACGTCACCCGAGAAACTAGAGGCGACTATACAGCCTGGTCTTGCTCTGCCTGACCTTCTCGTCCTGCAGGCGCTGCAGGTCCTTGCGCAGCACCTTACCCGACAAGCTCTTGGGGATTTCAGCGATGAACTCCACCTCCCTCACGCGCTTGTAGCCCGCTACCTTCGCGGCTACGAACTCGATCAGCTCTTCTTCCGTCAGCTTCGAGCCTTCAGCGACGACCACGAATGCCTTCGGGATCTCCTCACCCGTGGCCGCATCAAAACCACGGACGCAGCACGAGTCGATCACGGACCGATGGTTGTTCAGAACGTCCTCAAGCTCAGCCGGAGCCACCTGATGCCCCTTGTATTTGATCAGCTCCTTGAGCCGATCGACGATGAACACATAGCCGTCCTCGTCGATGTAGCCGATATCCCCCGTGCGGATGAAGCCGTCGGCAGTGAACGTGGCGCGATTGGCCTCGGGGTCGTTGTAGTACCCCTTCATCATGGACGGGGTGCGGAACAGCAGCTCGCCCGTCTTGTTGGCAGGCAGGTCTTCATCCGTCTCCAGGTGCTTGACTTTCAGCTCGACATTAGGTAGCAACCGTCCTGTCGAACCAGCTCGGCTGTGGTCGAGCGTGCCGTTGGCCACGCCTCCAGCGAACTCAGTCATGCCGTACGCTTGCAGAACCCGCGCGCCGACGCGCTTCTCCACCGCGTGTTCGACCTCCTTACCCATCGGCGCTCCACCAGAGGCGAGCACCTTCACGCTCGTCAAGTCGAACTTGTCCACGATCGGGTGTTTCGCCAAGAAGAGGACGAGCGGTGGGGCGAGCGTGAGTTTCTCCAGGCGGTACTTCTCCACGACACTCAAGAAGGTATCGGGGTCGAAGTTCGGCAGAACTACCAGCCCCAGACCTTTGAAGATCGTCGCGTGGAACAGAATCGCTGCTAGGATGTGGTAGAACGGCAGCACTCCGAGGTAGTAGGGCAGGTTGTCCTCCACGGCTGCGAGTTGGGCAGACGCGGCGAGCATCGCGTACCCCGTGAGCTCCACGCCCTTGGGGCGGCCAGTTGTTCCGCTTGAAAATGGCAGCGTGACGACATCCATCGGGTCCATTGGTGGCAGCTTCAGAGGCAGATCCTGAGCGATCAGGTCCCTACGCAACACTCACTGTCAGAACCAAATCATACGCGCTGCGTATTCATGAAAACTTACTCGAGCGATTCGGCTGTGCTGGGTCCTTCTCCTTGGCCGTAGACAAACACGCGCTCCGGTTTGAGATTCTTCAGGTAGGCAGCTTCGGAAGTCACCTTAGCCAACGCTCTGTGTCCGATGATCGCAGTAGCCTAGAAGCCACCATCATGAATTAGACACAACCATTTCCAGTCACCAGCCTCTACCAACGCACCTTAGCAATCTCGATCTGCTGAGCAAGTTCTTCCCCGTTGAACATCGACGGCGACGGGGAGCAGACCGCCCCAATTCGATTGAGCGCGAGGAACACGACGGGATACTCGATGCAGTTGACGGAATGCAAGACGACAACCTGTAGACATCAAATGCCTGCTTAGCTACCACAGAGTTTCACTCAGAGCAAACAGTTCAGCCAACAGCGTACGTCTCCTTTCGTGATGCCACGCGCCACCAAGCCTGCACTCAGAGCTTCCGCATTCCGGAGCAGCTCCGCGAACGTCAGCACCTTGTCCGTGATTCCGCACACAAACGCGGGCTTGTCCCCACGCTCACGCGCATGCAGCTCCAGCATGTTCCACAACGTCTTCCCCTTCGGGATCGGGATATCCGGGTGCGGCGACGTGAAGATCATGGCGCAGTCGGTCTGGAGGGAAGCGAGCAAATCTGCAATTGGTGCTGCCACGAGGCGATCGCTTGACCGCACAGACATCCTGGCTGCCATCTATCCACACGCACGGAGGGATCATGCATCATCCCTCGGACACAAACGCGATCAGTGCCCAAGAGACCACCGACACCTCTGCATTCACGCAAAACACACGAATGCTATTGTGCCAACCGTTGTTAACATTGAGCGTGTTGGTTTAAAGTCGACTCCGCTGCATCTCGACTTTCTTGTCCTGCACCAACTGCAATTTGCGTCTTAGGATTTTACCTGACAAGCTCTTCGGGATGACGTCGATGAATTCTATCTCGCGCACCCGTTTGTAGCCCGCCACCTTGGTAGCCACATAGTCCATCAACGCTTCGGTTGTCAACGATTCGCCTTCTTTGAGAACGACGAAGGCCTTGGGGATCTCCTCGCCGGTTTTCAAGGCGCGTCCTCGCACGCAGCAGGAGTCCAAAACCAGAGGATGCGAGTTCACTACGTCTTCCACTTCGGCAGGCGCCACTTGGTGTCCTTTGTACTTGATGAGCTCTTTTAGTCTGTCCACGATGAAGATGAACCCGTCGTCGTCGATGTAGCCGAGATCACCGGTGCGGAGGAACCCGTCCTCTGTGAACGCAGCACCGGTGGCATCCGGGTTCTTGTAGTAGCCCTTCATCATCGCTGGGGTGCGGAACAGCAGCTCTCCTGTCCTGTTCGCCGGGAGATCTTCGCCTGTTTCGAGGTCCTTCACCTTCAGCTCCGTGTTTGGGTGCAAAGTGCCTGAGGAACCATCGCGGACAATGCTCGGGTACGATCGGCAGCCGCAACCAACGAACTCCGTCATGCCGTAGCCCTGAAGCACTTGGATTCCAAGGCGCTGCATGACGGCGCGTTCCACCTCTTTGCCCAGTGGAGCTCCTCCGGACTTCACGTGCTTCACGTGAGAGAGGTCGAACTTGTCAACGATCGGGTGTTTGGCCAGGAACGTGACGAGGGGCGGGGCTAGATTGATCATGTCGAGCGTATACTTCTGCACCGTGCTCAGGAACGTCTCTGGCGTGAAGCCTGGCAGCACGATCATCGGCTTCCCGAGAAAGAGCGTGACGTGGAAGTTCATGGTCATCATGATGTGGAAGAACGGCAGCATGCCCAGCACGCATCCGGTCTTGCTCTCCCTGTACGCTGGGATGATCCCAGACGCGTACATTGCACGCGCTGTGAGCTCCACTCCCTTCGGCCGACCTGTTGTGCCACTGGAAAAGGGCAGCGTCACGACTTGGTTCGTGTCGATAGGAGGGATGTCTGGGAACGGCAGGTCTTGAGCAGTTAAACCCCTGCACACACAGTTCATCACGTCAAATGTTTTCTTTGTGTCAGCCCCCAAATACATTTGACGTACTCGATCGACTGGAGTCCACAGTGAGTATCTGCTTCTTCGCCAAGCGTATACACGTGCGAGAGCGGAATACCACGCAGTCCTGCAGCCTGTACTGCTACGCTGGCAAATTTCTTGTGCGAGATGATAGCAACAGCCTGCAGTCGCGTCACCAATTCATAAATGGTTAGTAGGATCTTCTCATTGATCGCCACTCGAGTGTCAAAAACCCACCTCGGCAATCTCAATTTGGTTCGCGAGCTCCTGTCCATTGAACAGTGGTGACGATGGAGAGCAGATAGCCCCGAGGCGGTTGAGCGCCAGGAACACCACCACGTACTCGAGGCAGTTGAACGAGTGCAAGACCACAACCTGACCAGAAAGAAATACCGTCAAACCCGAGAACACTTCGATCCACAGCCAGCTATTCAACGCACGTCGCCCTTCTTGAGCCCGTTGGCCGCGAGACCTGCACACAATTGCTTGGCCTGTCGAAGAAGCTCTGCGAACGTGAGCGTCCTCTCCGTCAGCCCGCAGATAAACGCCGGCCGGTGTCCGATACCCTTCGCGTGCTGCTCCACGACATTCCAGATGCAGGCGTTGTCCGGAATCGGCAGCGTCGGGCACTTGGACCGGAAGATCATCTCGCTGCCACCAGCTATCGACGCGCACAGCACTCCCAGAACTCGAGTGATGACGGGGCACGCAGCGGATGCCCCTTTTCAACACCAGCCACCCGACATCGCCGCTCTCCATTAGCAAGCAACCACCTCAAAGCACCAGCATCAAGCACCTTTCATTGCAACAGGGGAATTCCTAGTGCATAGGCACATGGTACATGAGCACCACTTGACCCTCTCCAGCCGTATCAGCTTCGCCACGCCGGACTCGGATCAGAACCCGAGTCATAGTCGACTGTGGATCGAGCGAGTTGCCTCGGTCTTCTTGTCCTGCTCCAGCTGCAGCTGGCGGCGGAGGATTTTGCCCGACAGACTCTTGGGGATGGCGTCGATGAACTCCACCTCGCGCACACGCTTGAAGCCCGCCACTTTGGACGCCACGTACTCTATCAACTCCTCAGCCGTCAACGGTACGTCCCCATTGAATTTTTGCACCACGAAAGCCTTAGGGATCTCGTCACCCGTGGCCAAGTCGATTCCGCGCACGCAGCACGAGTCGGCGACTTGGGGGTGCGAGTTCACCACGTCTTCGATCTCGGCGGGGGCCACTTGGTGGCCCTTGTACTTGATGAGCTCCTTTATGCGATCCACGATGAAGATGAAGCCGTCCTGGTCGATATACCCGACGTCTCCCGTGTGAACGAATCCGTCCTCGGTGAAGATCTCGCGAGTAGCTTCCGGGTTGTTGAGGTAGCGCTTCATGACCCCCGGCGATCGGATCAACAGCTCTCCAGGTCGGTTCACCGGCAGATCGACGCCTGTGTCGAGACACCTCACCCGGAGCTCCGTGTTGGGGAGCAACTTCCCCGAGGCGCCGTTGCGGAACACCGTCTCGGACGAATGGGTGGCAGTGCCCGCGAGCTCCGTCATCCCGTAGCTCTGCAGGACTGGGACGCCGAATCGACTGTGAATGGCGTCGACCAGCTCCTCGCCCAGTGGTGCAGCGCCCGACCCCAAGCGGTTGATGGTTGAGAGATCGTACTTGTCCACGAGAGGGTGTTTCGCAAGGAACTGGATGATCGGGGGCACGACGTTGACCGTGTCGAGCTTGTACTTCTCGATGGTGCGCAGGAAGCTGCCGGGCTCGAATCGAGGCAGCACGATCGTCGTGATCTTCTTGAAGATCGTCACGTGGAAGATCATGGTCGCCGCAATGTGGAAGAACGGCAGCACAGCGAGCATGTAGGCGGCGTCGCGCTCCAGAGCAGCTACTCGTGCTCCGCAGGCGTACATTGCACGAGCTGTGAGCTCGACGCCCTTGGGACGACCAGTGGTTCCACTCGAAAACGGCAGCAACACGACGTCGTCGGGGTTGATGGCTGGCAACGCTGGGAAGGGCAGCTTCTGCCCCACCAGAGCTCTACATGACACACAAAGATTAGCATTTGAATGGGTCATGATTAATAGTATGGTACGTACTCGATGGTTTGCAGACCGGAGGCGCCTTTGGGGTGTCCGAAGGTGAACACCCGATTGAGTGAGACATCGGCGAGTGTTGAGGCTTGGATCGCCACCTCAGCGAATGCAAGATGCGAAATCACTGCCGATGCCTGGAGATTTACGAAGAGGTAAGTGGTTGCAGTGGTGGAGACATTGATGCTCGTGCTGTACCTTGGCCGATCGGATTTGGTCGGCCAGTTCCTCGCTGTTGAACAGCGGAGAGGACGGCGAGCAAATTGCACCCAAGCGATTCAAGGCGAGGAACACGACGGGATACTCCAAGCAGTTAAAGGAGTGTAAGACCACGACCTGTTGCCAGTAAACGAGTGAGTATTCCGACAAGAACATGGAAAAGGGATGCAAGCACGCCATGTACGTCGCCCTTCTTGATGCCGCTGGCCCACAGACCGGCCACGAGGAATTGCGCCATCTTGAACACGTCGGCGAAGCTCAGCGTTCTCTCCGTCACCCCGCAGATGAATGCCGGCTTGTCGCTGTTCTCCCGAGCGTGCTCCTCCACCTTGTTCCAGATCGCAGCGTCTTGCGGGATTGGAACGTCAGGGTATGGCGACTTGAAAATGATGGCCATGGTAGACGAAGTCACTACCGGTTGTCGAGTTGATAGGGCGAAGAAGACGCGAATTCAAAAGTGACGGACGAAGAGGTTGACCTCGGCATGAACGCAGTGCCCTACAGTGCTCAGGACTCAAGTGGGAACATTGTCGAACTTTGCATGCCCTTCGATGCACCAAGTAGCATGGCATTGCTCTAGCATTCGACAAAACCTTGATGCCATGAATACAGGGTGGTTCACAGCGTGGCGATAGCAGGACCCTCGCTTCGAATTCCAATGCGCGGAAGCCATGTCGATAAACTCAGCACCATACCATACGTGTTGTTCAACTTAATCCTTACTTCCTCTGCTCCTCCACCAACTTACAGACGACTCTGGGTCGCCTTCATCTTCTCGTTCTGACGAAGCTGCAGCACGCGGCGCAGGATTTTGCCCGACAGACTCTTGGGGATCACGTCGATGAACTCCACCTCCCGCACGCGCTTGTAGCCCGTCACTTTGCCCGCCACGTACTCCATGAGCTCCTCCTCGCTCAACGACTCGCCCTCCTTGAGCACCACGAAAGCCTTGGGGATCTCCTCACCCGTGGCCGGGTCGAATCCTCGGACGCAACCAGAGTCCGCGACCTTCGGGTGCGAGTTGACCACGTCCTCCACCTCGGCAGGAGCCACCTGGTGGCCCTTGTACTTGATGAGCTCCTTGAGACGGTCGACGATGAAGATGTAGCCGTCCTCATCAATGTACCCGACGTCGCCCGTGCGCACGAATCCGTCCTCGGTGAACGTCACGCGGTTGGCCTCCGGGTTCTTGTAGTACCCCTTCATGAGCGCCGGGGTGCGGAACAGCAGCTCTCCAGTCTGGTTCACGCCGAGCTCCTGATCCGTTTCCAGGTCCACCACCCTCAGCTCCGTGTTGGGGTGCAGCGTACCCGAGGCGCCGTCACGGAACGTGTCGGGGTACGAACTAGTCGCGCAACCGGCGAACTCCGTCATGCCGTAGCCCTGCAGCACCTGGATCCCGAGTCTCTGCAGCACGGCGTGCTCCACTTCCTTGCCCAGCGGCGCTCCGCCCGAGCCCACGTGGGTCACGTGAGAGAGGTCGTACTTGTCCACGATCGGGTGCTTGGCCAGGAAGGTCACGAGCGGCGGCGCGAGGTTGAGCTTGGTCATCTTGTACTTGACCACGGTGCCCAGGAACGACTCCGGGTCGAAGCCGGGCAGCACGACCATGGTCACGCCCTTGTAGATGGTCACGTGGAAGATCATGGTGGCCATGATGTGGAAGAACGGCAGCATGCCCAGCACGTACTCCATCTCGGCCTCCCGATAGGCGGGGAGGATCCCGCACGCGTACATGGCGCGCGCCGTGAGCTCCACGCCCTTGGGGCGGCCCGTAGTGCCGCTGGAGAAGGGCAGCGTCACGACCTGGTTGGTGTCAATGGGCGGGATGTTGGGGAACGGCAGGTTCTGGGCGATCAGGTCCTCAACCGACTTGAGCCCGGCGGGGCCCTCGGCCTGGCCGAGTGTGAACACCTGCGACAGCGGGAG
>JAHWLF010000963.1:0-10134 GCA_024679295.1 Phytophthora parvispora
CGGGCGCGGCGGGGTCCTGCAGCACGGGCAGCGTCACGGTCGCGGAGGACATCGGGCGGTCGGGCGGGCTCGAAAGTGAGACTGACGTACTTTTCCGGCGGGTCCAATTGCGAACACAATATTATTGTGACGTTGGCGGCTGGAACGCGCCGATTGGTGGGAACTGTGTGGGAGTGATATGATTGGCTGAAACGGAAAACCAGCATCATCGGCCTGCTGGGACGAACTTCCTTTTGGATCCTGTGACCTTGTGCGGGAACTTCTCGCCGAAAAGCATGGCGCATCTAAAAAAAGAAAAGCTAAGCTGTAGATTTCCATCCTGTGAGAACTTCTCGCCGAAAAACATGGCGAATCTTTGAAAAAAAACAACGAAAAGCTAAGCTGTAGATTTCCCGTTCGTAGGACGGCACTAGATTCTGTAGTAGCGCGAAGTGTTCTCGATTAGCATTTTGCTTGAGAGAGAAGTTGATACCTCAACTGAAGTGCTCATATCTTCAGGTAACCACCGCCGATCCTCATCGAAAAAAGAGCGATTTTTTTATTGTATTTATATAGTATTTACCGCTTCTTGCAATTGCCCTCACCACTAAACTCAACTTGTATCTGACAGACACTTCTAACATACAGTCCCAATGCCCAACCATGGGGTCTCCAACGTTAGCATCGAACGTTTGGTCTTCTATTTGTACTTTATCGGGGGAGGGGTCAAACCCTTGAGACTGGACAGGAACGAATCTCTCTCCTCATCTTCGGCGCTTGCTGTTGGCGTAGTAAGCGATGTACGCCTGCCTCGGCTTCTTCAGGCGCAGTACTGAGGTTAGCTGAGATTCTTGAAACTCGCGCGCTGCCAGCACTGGCAAAGGTGGTGCAGCACGCACTCAGAATGGCAGCTATGAGAAAAAGAGAACGAGCCGCTTGCATGGCAATGCTAGATTTCGAGATTCTTGCTGTCCTCGGTAGTAACTTGGAGAAAAGTAATGTGTGCCAATTCGACTGAGCTTTTCAAAAAGTCTTCAAAGTTTACCTGGTTCGTAGAGGCAGATGATTACAACTTGTAAATGAAAATAAAACTACTTGTAATTTACAAGTAGTTTTATTTTCAAACCTATCCACGGCACCACATCATTCTGCTGAAGCGTGTGGCAGGCTACTCGGTTGCAGACAGAATTGTGCTTGAGAGGGAGACGATTCCCGAGAAGTATCGCTCCGCAGTCGAGACCTCCACCTACAAGCGCTCGTAGGTAATCGTTATCTTCAAGAAGCCTCCCACTCCTGACGTAACTCATCGAGAGAAGATTGATTTCTTACTACTTCTTGTATTCGCTTTACCGTAAAGCTCGGCTTGTATTCGCCAGTCAGATGATGTAGCTCCCAAAAATGATGTCCAACGTAAGCGTGTTCCGTTTACTTCAGTAGTCCGTTTGCTTGTCTCGCATACTATTTGGTGCAAGCAATTTCAATGCTTGGATATGCAAGCGGGTATCCGTGCAACCGAATCAAATCCTTCAGAGGTTTTACGGCTTGTTTTGCCTGCGACGCAGGACAGGAGGTTGCACGGAAGCTGCTGGGCTACGCCTCCTATTTCTTCGATGAAATAAGCATGTAAACTCCGACACCCAGGCACGACACCAAAATGGCCATGACAGTGATGAACGTACCCCACGGCCTCCCCTTTCGCTTGGAGGCCGGGTCCTTCGCGATCGCTGTGGCAATGCGGTTGGCAGCCGGGCTTTTCTCGACAGCCGCCACAAGACTTGGGTTCTCCTTCACCAACGATTCAACTCTTTCAATGGCGCCTGGGTACTTCTTCTCGGCAGCCTTCACCACATCAGCGGCAGGTTTGTTGAGCGTCGCCTCAACTTGTTTGATTGTGGCACTTTGCTTTGCCGCAGTCGGCTTTAGATTGCTTGAGCTCCTCCGGAATACTTTGCTTGCCCCCGGAATTTTCTTGAACAAGTTCTTCATACTGAACAAGTCCCTCTCCTCGTCCGTGACAGCTTCAGTACTTGTCGCTGAATTGCTGTTTCTCAGTAAACGATGCACGCTTGCAATAGCACTTTCGAGCGCAGTGCTGGGGACGGTTTCCAGGTCCTTGACGCTTCTCGCGTTGTCAGCACAGGAGAAAGTGGTGCAATATGCACTCAAAATGGCAATCATGAGCAAAAGAGAGCGGACCGATTGCATGGCGTCGCTACAAGTTCGGGTTCCTTGGTGTCTGTCGAATTTCGGAGTGAAGCAAACGCTTGACAAAATAAAAGGTGTAGTTCGAGTCATCAAAAGTGTAGCGCAAATGCAAATGATTGGAGCACTAACACCAGATATACCTGGTCTTCGAGTCAAATGATTACATGTACATGAGTGCATCGGAGCCTACGTACGGGAAATTTGAAAGTGTTGCTATACTAGGGCAAATGATTACAACTCGCTACTGTTTTTCCTGGTCATAGAGGCAAATGATTACATTGAACATGCCCGAGCTTCGTATCAAAAGCAAACTATATACACAATGATCAGCACTAAGTAGAAGTATGGGGTCCTCGATTGAGTTTATTGCGTTTAAAAGAACGCTTTAAGTGTTCAGCATTTTTCTTTGCGCTGTATCCTTTACTAGGACCGAGCAGGATGCACAAGTAGATATAACGGACAAGTGGCAGTGAGGAGACAAATTTTGCTCGAAAGAACACTCATATCGTGAGTAAATCGATCATCCAGAAAACCAAATATTTTTCAGCGCGTTGCTGTGTGTTCTGCCGATTGACATATACTTTCCCATGCCCACATACAAAACAAAGTCAAAAGACCAGTGCAATTTTGCTCAGGGTTGTCTGCAGACCAGACGAACTGCAGGTCATGATCTCGACCGGTGACTGGACATGCATTGTTTGATGATCAGGGGTGATATTAACACGTAGAAGCGTGGACTTCTGCATGGTTTTGAAATGGTACGCATCATGCAAACACAAACCCGCTCTCTACTTCGTATAATCGAAGAGAAGCGACCATGAGCTCGTTTGAATTGCGGGGGGGGGGTAAGAATGCGTGACCAAGCGTGGTATTTACGGTATGACTCGCTTGCGCACGAAAGCCGTTTTCTCCTCCCGAATTACGTTATATCGTGCAGATTCATAGGTCCCTCGTGAGATTTAGCATGGTCTCAGGGGGACTTATACGTGTCTTTCCTCACGATACTTGCTGAGGTGCCTGCCAGCTCCCTAGGTGACCCAATAATTGCGAAGAAGTTGCCCTCCGGCTACCGAACTCAAGCAACTTTCGGTAAATGAAGAGCGAAACTTGTGTTCACACTGTAATCTTCGAGTTCAATCAATATACCTAACGCTTGTCGACGATTACGAGCAAGGTTCCTTCGGGTGCTGCACAAATACCGTTTTGTGCTACACGAATTTACGTCTTGGCAGCAACGAGTGAGGAAATGCCTATGCCAATGGTTACGATAAAAAGTACCATAATGGCGATGAACTCACCCCATCCCGAGCTCTTGGAAACCGGGTCCTTCGCGATCGCTGTGGCGATACGTTTGGCAGCCGCGCTCTTCTCGACAGCCGCCACGAGACTTGGGTTCTCTTTCACCACCGATTCAACTCTTGCTATGGCGCCCGGATGTTCCTTCTGGGCAGCCTTCACCGCATCATAAGCGGGTTTCTTTAGCGTCGCCTCCGCCTCTTTGATGACAGCATTTTCCTTTGCCGCAGTAGCCTTTAAACTACTGGAACTTTTTTGCAGCCTCTTGCTCGTCCCGGGGAGTTTCTTGAGCAATCCCTTTAGGCTGGAAAACAGCGATCCTCTCTCCTCAGCCACGGCATCTTCGGTGCTTGTCGCTGGATTACTGTTCCTCAGTAAGCGGTGCACACTCTCAGAAGCGCTTGCGAGCGCAATGTTGGAGTTGGTGTCCAGGTTCGTGATGTGTGTAACGCTCGCGTTGCCAGCACAGGCGAAAATGGCGCTGTAAGCACTCAAAATGGCAAGAATGAACAACAGAGAGCGAGCCGATTGCATGGCCTCGCTAAAAGTTTGGGTTTGTTGGTTTCCGTCGAATTTCGGAGTGGAGATTCTTCCGAAGTGGAGGCAGCACTCGGCGAAAAAAGTGGTCGCGTCATCACATGCGTTGAGCACAAGGAAATGATTACAGCATTAACAACAGGTTTACCTGGTCGCCGAGGCAAATGATTACTTTAAATGCTTCGGCCCAAACGGATGGGCAATCTACAGTGTTGCTATACAGGAGTTTTTTTCATTACCATCTATATAGGCATTTTTTAACCTTAGGCCCCGCATTCTGTAAAAACGAGGCGTTGTCGGTATTTTGTTTGATGCGCTTGATACCACAACCCACAAGCCCTCGTAGGTGATCGTTATCTTCAAGTAACACCCGCCGCTCTTGACGTAACTCATCAAGAGAAGAACGATTTTGTACGGCTTCTTCTTGTTCTCGCCCTTTACCGACTCCTTCAACACAGTCTTCAGCGGACCGCCTTTATTTTATAGTCCCAAGATATTGTCGTTCCAAGAAACTGGACCTGATCAGCTGGCAACGTGATGGTTGTAGTGACTGTCAGTTGGCCCAAGTTGATCGCGTTCTTCACCTCCGTCGTCACGGTGTCGGCAATCATTTTCTTTACATTGTCTTGCATCCGTGGTGCGCTGACCTTGGTGGCTCTTACCGAAGAAGTGCTGGCATCTGGGCTCAATTTGGGCTTCAAGTCGGCGTTTGCCCCTTCTCCTTTAACCTTGAAAACCTTGGGGGCACCTGTGGCGCCGATCTTGGCACTTGTCTGGTCTTGGCACTGCGCTCGGGATTCGCACTAGGCTTGACATCCGTTGGCTTCGTGTTGGCCTTGGGCTTTGCTTTATCAGCCGTGGCAGGTGCAGAGCGGGGCTCTCTTGTAAATGAGATCTTTGTAGTAGTTGTCGTAGTGGTAGACGTCACTATCGTCGTAGACACCTTCGTGCCTGGCTTGCTTGATGCCTTGACCTTTGCCGGCGTGTTGGCCTTCTTCTTGCCTTTCGCGGGGAGTGCAGCAACCCTCATGCTGCCGCTCCCAGCCCCAGATTTGCCGAATGAACGGTCGCTGATCTCTGTCCACCCAGACTGTAGAACTCGTTGCAGTTATGGTCTTTCCGGTTAGTTAACATTTAAATTGATGGACACAGCATTGCATTGGCGTCGTAAGACCTGGAAATCTATCATACATGTAGGCGTGCGCAGGGTATACTACAAAGCGAAACTGGAAAAACAAAAAAAAGCTGTGCTGATGTTTGGCAATCCTCACCTCTTCACATCAAAACCTCTGGCAAACTGCGTACAATCGATTTCTATTCCGAGATAATTCGCGGGCCAAGTCTCGTTCGGCCTGAAGATTTCGAATGGTTGTGACTAGCTACTATATCTCAAGACAGGAATACTCTGAAGACAACAACTCCACCGAGCAAACTTCTCGGTAAGCTTGCCAATCGCCTTCATCTGTTGCTGAGATCGCTCATATTTTCACTCAACGCCAACCTCGATCACTGCAAACAAATGAAAGTCCGTAGCCTAGACCGACATCATCTTCAATACCAAGGGCGGCTTCCATTCTAGGCCAGTCGATAGCACATAATGTGCTAAAGTCACAGTCTTCCCATGCTACCAAATTGTTGAAGAATATGCGGCTTTGCTCTCGTGTTCTTTCAGCTTGGGACGGGTCACCTGGCTACAGTAAGTCAATCTCCGCTTTCCAAGCCAAAATTACTCGTGAAGTTGCGTCGATGGCGTTCCCGTATCCCGCCCGCTAAAGGTGATGGATTTTCTCGGGAGTTTGGCTGAAGAGGAGCAGGAAGTCACGCACGAAGTTGAAGAGCAAGCAGAGACCTCGTATTCGCAGGAGAAACTGACCCAGCGATTTAAGGAGATGCGCGCCACATTTATTCGGCCTGGAGGCGTATTCGCTGAGCAATTTCTATCTGGAAGTATCAATGCCGGTAGTGTTTGCACACGCTTTACTATTGATGATGCCAAACCAGCGTCCGCTGTTCGGCCGTTGAAAACACTCACGCCGATGATTGCCAAGGAGCTCGACCTTGGCACAACTCATCGCGGTCGATATCTCTGCGGATGGGTCGCTGTTGATGACGCTTTCTTCGGTATATCTGCGACCTCCCTATTGCTTGAGGACGTGACAGGCTATTTAGTTGAGATTGCTGTCTACGGGTTGGTAGATAGTTCGATCTCACCGTATCAGCGACAGTCCTTGGTGGCGAACAGATTTCCAAAAGGAAAACCGATCGTTGTGCTCGAACCATACTACAAGATACGCTTGGATGGGTCGTTGGGCATTCGGGTAGAGAATCCGGATGAAATTGTTCCCTGGCAAGCTGTGCCGACAAACTTGAAGTCGTGGAAGAATCTGGGGAACAAGTTTTTTACCGAGTTGAATCCCCAAAATGAAGCTTGCGGTGCATTGTCGTGCTATGAGCGCGCTCTTCAAGTCGTTCAATCGGAAGTTCACTCGATAGCGATGCTACTCAACAATATTGCTACCTGCCGATTCAAAAGGAGTGACTATGCTGCATCCATCCAGCTCTCAGGAGCTGCTGTGCACCTTGACTCGTGTTACTTTAAGGGGTGGATCCGTCTCGCGTCAGCCCTTGCTCATCGTGACATTGAGGGCGAAGGAGAAGGTCACGGCGGAGAGTTGGCAAAGAAAGTTGTTGCCCACGCACGCAACATTTTACCTGACTTGAATCCCCAGCATCAGAAATTGCTGGAAAATACTCTCAAGGAGTGTGCTTCGCTTACTCCATCTACCAAGAAGCCTCAGCTAACAACATACGCGGCCTGGTGCATCGGCATCAATTTATCGACACTAATGATTGCAGATGAAAATCATACCACCAAAGAGAAGAGAAGTGCGGACGCCTGGCGAAAGCTTGGATCCGAGAAGTTTGGGCAGAGTGATTTTTACGCCGCCGAGGAGTACTACCGAAAAGGGCTGGTATCGAGTCTGCAATGCTGCTGTGGTGTTTCATTGGTGCTAAATAACATCGCGGCAGTGTATCTAACGCTATCGCGAGAAATTAGCAGCGTTGGGTTTGTCGGTATTAGCCCACAATCGAATGAGAGCATGGAATATCCTGAGGCGGCCCTTCTTAACTGCACTGTTGCTGGTATCATTGACCCACTAAACTACAAAGCGTGGACGCGTCGCGCCAGGTGCTTGGAGCTTCTTGGTTTTTCGCCAAAGGAGGAATGTACCGGTGACTTGGAAACTATTCGATATAGCGTCGTGTCAAAAACATTAACGTCAACAAACGAACGTTTTGAGGGATTCAACCGTGGCCTCGGCACCGAGATCCAACAACGGTCGAAGCGGTGGGAAGGGAAGAAAGCCGAGCCACAAGTCTCAGATATACCTACACATGTTCAACGGGAGCAGCGCGATGCCTTGCGTCCAGAATTTTTCTCGGCTGCAGGGAAGGAAGAAAATATTTTCGCAGATGTGCTGAATGAACAAGACGTGGACATTGATGTCTACATCGCGCAGATGGAGTCATGCGAGAATATGCTCCGTTGCATACACGCAGCGTCAGGATCTAACCCGAGTCTACAGCAGCAAGAGCTACCTCGCGAGGTGGTGATGTATCTCAAGCGTTCGTCTCCTCAGATTCACGTAGAGTTCCCCAAGCACCGCGGATGGCCGAATGGAATTGACCCGGTGTTTGCTCGAAAAGTACTGTATCGAGGATACTTGGATGCCTGTGCCAATCCGTGGATCAAGGCGCTCAGCATGCGGAACGGGGTATTTTTCGAGAAGTCGAATCCTGCAGACATGATAAAACGATGGCACGGGACGGCTGCTCTTCAGATTCTTCGTGACAAGGCCGATTGCTTGAGATCTGGCGATATTATCGACTATCGAGAAGCCCAGCCCAATATTTTCCCAGCATATGACGCCCGTATCCGATCCAATTTTGCTAACAACCCCAACCGTGCCGAGGTTTACACCTTTGGGACGACTCATGTCGCCATCGGTTTCAATGACTTCAGTAGTCTAGTCGCTGCTACGCTACGGGATGAGCTTAACAGTAGGATGCCTCTAAAATTCGTGGGGTTTGAGATGAGCGAGTTTGCTGTGGCGAAGTGTAAGGTCGTCGCTCAGATGCTTGGATCCCCCAGCATGCCGATTTCGAGTGTGATGGAGGTATGGTTATCATCTACATGGAGTGACACGACGTTGAAAGACTTCCGCGAGAGTGTGAATAACGTTTTGCAGTCGCTTCGCACACAAAATGAAAACCCGAAGGTGATGTCGTATTTGAATCATTGGGCGTCAAAGGAGCCTATCTCAGCAACTAAAGCTCATTCAGAGTTTTTCTCGACTTTGGAGAGATACAACAAAAAGGCAATATCTGCGTTATGCTCCTTCCGCCGCGAAAATGATCGGCTCGACTTGGTTCAATATACACTTACTGGTGATATTTGCGCTTCTCCGAAAGTAATGGATATTATACGCGAGGAACAACTCGCGAAAGCTAACACGGAAGTAACAGCCTCAACAACTAAGACATCCGCGTCCAGTAAGAGACGCCGCCGAAAGAAAAAACACTCTACGGCAGAACCGAAAACAACCCCTTTGGTTGGAAGCTTGACGATGTGGACCGTGCCTGCAGGTGCTCCACCTCTTGAAGAGGATCTTGCGCTCAACACCGTGGATTTCACGATCATTTTGGAAGATTACGCAAAACGCGAGAAGCAGAAGAAGAACTCTACCGAGAAGCTGTCGGTGGTGGATTTGTTCATGATCCACATTCTGAGCAACCTCCAGCGTTTGCGTGACTTGATTTTGGAGAACAGGTTGACGATTGAGGTACACTACGGTGTTGTCAAGGCGGTTCGCGGCGAAGGTGCGGATGACCCAGAGAGCGAAAGGTTGATCAATCGTATTGCAGCGTTGCGGCCGTACACGATTTCGTGGTCAAACGTTCTCGACTATTTTACACCCGAGGATTTTCATGATCTCGCTCGTCGGTGCTCGATGCATGGTGACTGCGTGCACTACGGCTACAGTATGAACTGGTCAACACAAGTATTCGGAGCGTCCACTATCGATTACGACCCAGAACAGAAAATGGTGACTGCGTGCACTACAGCTACAGCATGAACTGGTCGACGCAAGAACTCGGAACGGAACGTCCATTACCGATTACGACCCAGAACAGAACAGACCGCTGATCGACATGGTGCTTGATTCAGCTCTCGGGTTTCAGAGCGAATCCCAGGCACTGCCATCCTGGGCGACCTTGTTCAAGGCGTCGGGGCTGGACCAACTGCTACATGTACCCTTCCGTGACAACCCGCTCAACAGTACAGGATATATTCTGGCGCTGGTCTACACGAAGAATTGGATCGACCATTTCCTGAAAAAGGGCGAGTTGACTGCGAAGGCGGTCGAGCGCTTGGGGCAGTTGTGCACTCCGTCCAACCGCGGTTTGCAGAAAGGGGAAATGGCCATGGCTATGCCGAGTCCTCTGTATCGCACGTCGCCGACGCTGTATATGAGTTGGTGCTACGACCCCACTTTTCGTCTGCAAGCGGCCAATAATCCTGTTGCAGAGAGGGCTGCCGCCGACACGGCGATGTTGAATGTTGGCCGAGCTGATGAAGATGAAGACCCTGCACTTCAATTCGTGAAGTGGGTCAATCCACGAAGTAGCAACGCAGCTAGTTCACCCCAAGGCACTACGTAGTAAACTTTTTTACCCCCGGCAGTATTTGTGTTCAGGAGCTGCAAAGAACATGTAGTAAATTGGATGGTGTCCTCGTTGGGCAGATGGCTTCCCAGCACTACTAGCAGGCTTCTACAACTCATGCGGGGGGGGTTCAGAGGTCCTCTATTTACGTTGTATTAATATCAACGTTTCTGGATTTTCACCAGTCACTGTTCCCCACCGAAAAAGCACAATCCTTTGCCAAATGTCCCCCCACGGTCCGTTTTGGCCAATCGGACGCAGCTCCCGATTTACCACAGTCTCTTCATGGCGATGGCGGCGGAGGCGACGGCCGAGAAGCCCCGCGTGAAGCTGCAGTGGCTCAAGCGGCTCCTGGACGACGACGACGACTCGTCCGACGCCACGCCGCAG
>JAHWLF010000965.1:0-10124 GCA_024679295.1 Phytophthora parvispora
GGGGGCGGGCGGGGGCGTGGGCGTCGACATGGTGGCAACGCGAGATTCGCAACTGAGCGAGCTGAGCTGGTTGGCGCCGAGCCTCTTTATGTTGATACCCAAAAAGTCAGCGCTCGAGTTGGTGGAGCGTAGCTCCTCGCGCTCCGCATGGGGATTTGATTGGTACACAGGCCTATTAGCTCATGGTCTCCGCGTAGGCAGCATGCGGCGTGAAGCTCCATGCGGCGTGAAGCTCCATGGCTATCGGAGCTATCGATAGCACGCGCGGATCATGCAAATAATACATGTAGTCTTGCCGCAATGCTGATTGACGTGTGAGGTGGACCAAAGTGGTCTCTGCGTCTACAGCAGCCCCACCATTGCATGGCGTTTGCAAAGCATATTGACGACTAGAGCGCGATGAGATGGCAAATTGGCATAGGAAGCGTGATTCCCCCTCCAAGACTGACCTCTATTGTGTTTCGTTCCACTTAACTCGGCAGCGCAGACTGCGTCCAAACTAACTGGCGAACGAGCCACTAGAGCGCCCGCCCATTGCCCGAAAGCAGCAAAGAGGGAACTTCCCGTGTCGATGATTGGCATTCAAGAGGTGGCGAGACTCCCGAGTAGCGGCGTCGATCAGTCGATCTGGTCAACTGACTTAAATGGCACCGCGGTTGCCCGACTTCTTCTGGGCGCGGGGGGCGTTGCCGCCCTTGGAGCCCTTGTTGGCGTGCTCGGCCTTGTTCACCGACTTCTTAGCCTTGCTGCGCTCCTTGGCCTCCTTCAGGGCGGCGCGGGCGGCGGCACGGACCTCCGGCTTCTGGTTGCGCTTCTTGCGGATGTCCTCAGCCGAGACACCGACGATGGCACGCTGGATCTTGGTGGTCTTGCGCGCGCGACGGCGGGCGACCTCCTCAACCTGTTACGACGGAGCAAGCGGCAGCGCACAAGTGAGCGAAATCTTCAACACGCGCGGCGTCAACCTATGCACCAACTGCCAAAGACTGCAGCCACGGACCTTGAGCTTCTTGTTCATGCGGCGCCAGCCCAGGGTCCACACGATCTTGGTAGCCTTCTTGCGCTGCATGAAGAGCGACTTGCTCTTCGAGTTGATGAACACGTAGGCCGAGCCATCGCGACGGATGAAGCGCGAGCCGTGGCCGGGGTAGATGCGGCTCTCGCTGAACGAGCACGTCTCGGTCCTGATCACGTCAAAACGCCGCACACGTCGTTAGGTTCACCGCTCGCGTATCTGCGTGTTGCTGCTGCGCTATCGGCCCCGAGGGCGGGCGGAGAGGGAGGCGCTGCTCTGGCTGATCTGTGCGGGTAGCTGTGTAATCCGAGCGATTGTCTGTCTGTCTGTGTGGAGTGGCCACGCCATTGCCATGCCATGCCGTGGCACGCCTCGCCGTTGCCTGTGTCTGCTGCGCCTCCGCTCCCGTCCGGGTCGGGGCTCGCATCTCATAGCCATGCATGTCATGTATCCATAGAAAGGTGGCGCACTTACTTAATCACCATTTTGCTTCAGTCTTCTCGGGAGAATTTATGCCAATTGACTCGCTGGACGGGCTTCCGCGCTCCAAAGCCCGCAAGGGAGCGGCGCCGCGCTGCCGTTACTTCACCGTCGCCGCTGCGAATTGGCTGGTTGAAAGGCGTTTACTTAAGCGGCACTTACGCCCTACTTTGCTTGAGCGGCCAGCGCGGTTACGGTCCGCGGTCCAGAGCCCGGTTACGGGCTAGGGCAGCGCCCTATTGCTAAACTTGAAACCGGAAATTCGCGTTAGCCTTCAAGCTCGAGGAGCGCTTGTGCTCCTCGACAATGAGTTCTCCCTTGCAGTCAAGTGATTCAAGCCGCAACCTGCGAAGCAGAGTGTCGCGATGCTTGAATGGCGGAATATCGAGATCAGTAAGCTGCGAATCGAAGCGTGCGATGGCTTGCTGAATATAGTAATATTACCGTCTTCGAGCCTCGAGGCTGCAGGTGCTATTGCTCGCCCCAGGGGATCTTGGTTGCTACATTCGCGCAAAACTGTAGTACGCGTGCTTTTGCTATGGTCTGCAGTTTGCAGGTGTTGCTTGGTTATGGGGTACTGTGAAATAAGGATCGTTTAACTGTCCTAGCGCAACCGACTGAAGTAAAGCAGGCTTACCCTCGTCATCGTGCATGAGCAATCGTATCCTATCGTACCATAGCGGTACATGTATACTTTGCTTGCAGCGCGAGACGAGCACAGCATATCGATATGTCGCTGTGGTGCGCTCAACTCGCATTGCAACCGACATATCGAGAAAATATGTAAGACTCGTGGCCGACTGTATGGTGCTTCAACATTACCATCGACCGTCGATTACATGCAGCCTCGTGCGGCTAGAGCATGTAGATGTTGTTACTTCTGGTACTCGAGCGGAGGAGGAAGCGATCGACTCGTCCGAGCTTGCGCCAACTTGTCGCTGCCAAACTGAGCCCCGCTACATGTAGCTTGGTCCAAGTTGAAGCTGGCCACAAAACCACACAATCCGTACATAGGCTGAAGTTCAGTCCGAAGGTATCCGCGACAAGGTCGAACATGGCTCCGCTGCTGCGCCGCTGGGGAGCCCGCAAGGCTCTCGCGGCACGACGCCTCTGCGCCCCGTTGCAAGCCGCGGGGCTCTATCGCACTCTGCACTCCAGTCCGGACCTGCTCCCCGTGACGTCGATGCAGTCGTCGCCCTACGCGCAGACGCACACGACTAGCAGCGTCATCAACTTTGGCCTTGGCCAGCCTTCCGCTTCGCTGCTGCCTCTGGACGCTTTCCGCGAGGCTGCGGTCGCTCGATTCAAGCCCACACAGGATCCGATGATGCTACAGTACGGGGCTGCGAGAGGGTTCATTGGATTTCGCGAGGAGATCGCCAAACTCGTGGCAGGTAGCAAACAGACCGCCAAAATGGTGGCACAGACGACGGAATACCCGAGTGACTCGACGGTTTGCTGTGTTGCCTTAAATAGGAGCTGATGCTGTCGACCCAGAGACGCTAATGGTGACTGCAGGCAACTCGCAAGCCATCTCACATGCCGCGATGGTATTTTCCAAGACCAACAAGCGCGTGTTCGTGGAGGAGCCGACCTACTTCTTGGCTCATGATATCTTTCGTGAACTTGGGTTGGACTTGAAAGGCATCCATGCCGGCGAGGGCGGGATTGATGTACGTGGTCTGAGTGGGGTTATTGGGGGGGGGGGTCTTATTTACAAGTGTTGTCCTGCGTGGGTCATAGCTGGATGTGTTGGAGGAAAAGCTTGCCTCGGGTGACGTCCCTGCCTTCCTGTACACGATCCCGTTCTTCCATAACCCGACGGGGGCTGTTATGTCGCCCGACCGGTGCAAGCGCCTTGTTGCTCTCGCGCAAAAGTACGGGTTCCGAATTATCTCGGACGAGCCTTACAACCTGCTGCATCTGGACGGTGGCGCGTTGCCCTCCCTCGCGTCGTATGATGATTCCGGTCTGGTTGTGTCACTGAGCAGCTTCTCAAAAATTCTTGCCCCTGGACTGCGCCTTGGTAAGAAAAAGCCTGAACATGGTACCTTACCTACAGGGTTAGACGTGTCAACGTACTTGTCTACAACATTGTTCATACTGCAGGCTGGGCGGAGAGCAGCAAGGACACCATTGAGGCGCTGTCCACGATTGGAGCGCTTCGCAGCGGGGGCGGACAAAACCCTGTCACCGCAGCTCTCGTTCACAGCGGTAAGTGTTGTAGTGAATACTGTTCATACTCCACTTCTCTCTAACTCTGCAGCATTGCGTGTCATGCATGGCTCGTGGCTTTCGTCCGTACGATCAGTGCTGGAGCTGGAACTGTTGCTACCTCACATCGACCATTTGAAAAGCGTCTTCCGAGTCCGCAAGGACAGCATGTGCGATGCACTACGCGAGCACTGTCCCGAGGTTGCGTTTACAGAGCCGAGTGGCGGATACTTTGTGTGGCTGCACCTGCCTGACGGCGTGAACGCGGACGCGTTGCTGAAGGAGTCCATGGCCCACCACGGCGTCGCCTTCACGCCCGGCACGCGGTGCTCACTCGGAACTCTCTACGGCGACGGCGACGGTGGCGTGCCATCCAGCGAGGCCATGACGCGTTGCTCGCGCCTATCCTTCGCCTTCTACGACGACGACGAGATTCGCATGGGCATCCAACGGCTGCGGGGTGCACTCGACAGCCTGAAATAATGCGTGTGGTAGACTAGGCGTTGATAGCAGGACCACCGAAACAAATGACATCATCGGTAAAGCACAAAACTTCAAGGACGTGTCATGCGTAGCGAACGGCGCTTGCATCGAGCACCATTGGACGTCGCTCCAGCTTCACTCGCTCATATCCTGGCCGCACTCGTAGGATATCGTCCTACAGAGACACTGTACCACCGCACGTCCAGCGATGGAAATCACCTCGGCTCAGTTGCAGTGCTCGGTTCAACCGCACCGTTTGTGCAATTCCTGCCAGATGTGCGTTTGCGACCTGTTGTTTCTGCTCGAATTCTTGTGGCTATCCCACGCGCAACTTCAGAACTGAAGCTGCGTCACGGCCAACACGGCACTTTGAATCTCTCCGAGCGTCGTGCGCAGATACAATGGCGACCAAGTCCAAGAACCCCATGGTGGCCACGACGGCGGGCGCCATCGCCGGCGGCATCGAGACGCTGACCATTTGGCCCATGGAGATGATCAAAACCAACCTGCAATTAGGCACCATGCGTGCGCAATACACCGGAATGATCGGAGGCTTCCGCTACCACGTCCAGACCGACGGTGTCGGATCACTATACCGCGGACTGGCGCCGGTGCTCGTGGGTTCCATCCCCAAGGCCGGTATCCGATTTGGAGCGTTCGACTTCATTAAGCGGAGGCTAGCGGACGAGGACGGCAAGACGTCGGCCGTGCGTAACCTCGCGGCCGGCATGATGGCTGGTGCCATCGAGGCCACATTCACCACGACACCGGTATGTCAATTGCGGCAAGTCTATCCCGACGGAAGCAGCGTGGCCGTGGGTCTCACCTGTTGTGTCTTGTTGTTGTGCGCAGATTGAGACGCTGAAGACTAAGCTTATCGGTGCCAATGCTGGTGTGTGGGAAGGAACGAAGACGATCCTCGCCAAGGAGGGCATTCGTGGTATTTATCAAGGGCTCTGGGCTACGATTCTCAAGCAGGTATGCATGCTTTGATGGTGAAAGCATTTTGAGAGGGCCAGAGGCTAATTATGTTGCTCTTGATTGTAGTCAACCAACCAAGGCCTGCGCTTCATGTGGTTCAGCGAGTTTCAAAAGCGTGTGAGCCCCGAGTTTCTGGAACGTAATGGAGTTATCAAGGACGCCCAGAACATGACGGGCAGTCAGCGAGCGTCTCTGAGCCTCATCGGTGGCATGACGGCAGGCATCTTTAGCGTCTTCGGCAACAACCGTACGTGCCTTTGATTTTGCTTCTACAGCATTATATTGAATGATTTACTAACTGCCGACTATTTTGTCCACACTGCAACAGCGTTTGACGTGGTGAAGACGCGAATGCAAGGTCTGCAGGCGCAGAAGTACAAAGGCACGTTCGATTGTTTCCGCCAGATGCTGCTACATGAGGGCGTGGGGTCCTTTTACGCTGGCGTTGTGCCGCGACTAGGACGTGTCATCCCCGGCCAGGGTGTTATCTTCATGTCGTACGACAGCATTACGATGGTTGTGTCCCGCTATATCGAGGGCTAAGTGCTCCTTCCCAACGAGCCGAGCCAGCCAGTCGATCGGCCACCAGTGCGGTCGCCGCCCGACTCGCAACTCTACAAACGACCACAGTCGTAGGCCTAGTACGGTTTGAGATTCGCAGAATGGAAACAGGGGGACATAACACTACAACATTAGACTACTGTACGTAGTCCATGAGTAAAATGAAGTGCGAAACTGAGCGTTCGATCCAAGCGGCCAGTCCAGGGGTACTCCAGAATGGTTTCCTGCGGCAAATGCTAGCTCTCCCAAATATTTTTTTCTTTGTGGACTGCGAGTTGCTGGGTCAACAACTCCCAGGGCCGACTGCACCGCAAGCAGCAGAAGCAAACGCGAAGATGCCTCCGTCGCGAACGAGTGGTGACGCGCCGATCTGCGAGCGCGCGTGAGTCCGAGTAGAGGCTAATCGACCTCCCAGGAAATCAAGTTGACACGACCATCGGCTGCCTCGAGCTCCTTGACCTGCATGGTGCTGCGTTATGATGCACACACTGGACAGTGGGGCGCGGCAGCTCTCGGACTTCGAGCAGGAGTGGATGGTGGCCAGTACCAGCTCGTCCGCGCCGGCAGATCCTTCTCCCTGGTTGAAAAACCCTCTCATGGTTGGGGCGTGTTTATCAGGTCCATGATCGCGACCGTTTTGATGTCTGTGCATTGTATGTATCGCGACTAGTGATACTTTGTCAGGCCTTCGAACAGTGACCGATGGACGTGCCGTTGTCATAGCTGCACAGTAAGTTTTTTATATAGACAACGTGCTTCTTTTTTTGAGTGAGTGGTTAAGTAGGTTGTACCACAGGGGGATGGCACTTTTCAACGGTATGTTATCTACGTGTACTGACGTGCCTAACTACGGTATCGAACGACCACCGTTCACTGAAGGCTTCAGCGCTTGTACGAGCAATTATCCAACAAGCGCCCCCCCCCCCTCTTGTAGCCACACGCTGACTGGACGACATTTTTATTTTCCTGACGTGTTGTACGATACAACTTGTTGGAACCGAGGCAACACCAAAGAATTACTTACTAATTATTTGCATGTGTTAAGTTTTTCATACGAGATCAACTCGAAATTTGTATGCACCAAATATGATTATCATTTATCCTTAAAAATATTTTGTTGGGGTTAAACATGCGGGCACTATCCTAGACGGAAAGCTACCTTAATGGGCTACTGTCGCGGGTATACCCATTGGCGGGCCGCGCTAAGCGCAGCTTTGGGAACAGTTAGCCGGCTAAACCGCAATCAAATCAAATCAAATATCACTTTTGACCTTAAAAGTCCTTGCATTTGCCTACTTTAGTTCGGTGAACGAGATTGCCGACAATTAGGCTGCCCACGGATAAAAATCACCAGCAACAGCGCAATCAGACTGTCATTATTAACGTTATAATGTGCATAACACTTCCGACATGGGAATCGGCGGGCTGCTTCAGCGCTTCCCTTTTATTCGCCAGGACACTGGATAAAGTCCAGAAAACTATTGCGAATTCGCAGCCGTGATAACCGCTGTCATCACGAGTGACAGCCAGACTCTCATTCAAATCCCAGCAGCTGCATTTGACATATGTTTCTTTCTCGAATGATGGCACCGTTTCTAAACGGTGCCATCATGTGTACAGTATTGAAAAACTGGTTTTTCAATATACATGTAGGATATTGCACATCATACTGTACCATATACCATGGTGTGATGTGCAATATCCTTCATGTATTGAAAAACTTCGAGAAGAGTGTCCTAGCCCACGCCATCTTTGGCGATGCCCCTTTAGGCGCTTAACTCGAAGCTAAGCACACTTTCAGCAGCCTCTTAGAGTAGTGGCGACCTGTGTTGACACCATGCCTAAATCGCTGGCGAGGAAGCTACAGTGCTGCGTGCTCCAGTGACATAGATAGATGCTTTGAAGAGTCCATGCCTGAACTGTGGCGAAGAACTGCAAATGTTGATTGAGTTGATCCACCACATGCTACCTGTGGTTGCCCCACCCAGACTGCTGTTCAACGCAAATTCCATGACAGCGCGCCTTCAACCACAAAGTTTTCAACTCACGTGGTTGTACGGAATCCTACTCGTGAGGCATAACGCGAACTGCGTTGACAACCTGCCTACCTGCAACAGTGCACCGTTCGTACGTAACGGGCGAATTAATCGGTTACGGGGCGCACTACAGTATACTGATAGGTAAAGGAGCCACCAGCGCGATTTACATTTTGATCGGCCAACAATACAATATTACCTGGTACTGCAGTAGGAAGTACCCCCCCTCCAACGTCGCAATGGGACGTACAAGGCGCTTCATTCCCAACCCATGGTTTTTTCTCGGGATATAACGTACCTCCTGCGATGATCTTGGTAACATATGTGCTAGGTAACGAGTGACTCCTGTCCACGTGCGAGGTGGTCGTCTTCCTGGAACCAACATGGAGGGACCATCCACACAGCCCTTACAGTACGCATGGTTCACCAACCTACATGTACTGTTGTCGTGAAAAAATGAATAGCTTGGGCTGTTCGTACATTTGTGTGCTCCTGGCTCACTTCGTTGAAGCAGAAGGTGCGGCGGAGCAGCGTTCAATCCTTCGCTATATAGTAGCGAATCGCTACTGCAACAAGGTGTAATTGTAGCGACAAGTCGAGTAGAGGCCACGCTTTTGGCCCATCCGGAAGATCTGGAATCTGCGCAACCATACATAATGCAGGATCGTCAATCCACACTGCACTTCGACTGTACTTGGTGCACATATGAGTCCAGGTGAGCGTCTTTGGTTTCACTCCCTCCTTGCCTTCATTGTTCATTTCTCCATCATGGCGACACGTCGATCTACTAGAATTTCCACGCGACAGCTCCTGGTTCCTGCAGTCATTGCGCTGGCTGCTTGCAGCTCCGCGACATTAGCCCAGGAGTATCCGATGGCACCGACAACTGCACCGAGCGTCAATTTCGGCTTCCCCGAAAATGGAGCACCAAGTACAGCGATGACCCCCGAGGCCAACACGCCCACACAACCTACTGCGACGTCATCCCCAGAATACTATCAAGGGGAGACTACAACTACCACCGCCCCGAGCATCAATTTCGGATATCCTGACAACGGAACCCCAACAGTGACGGGCACGCCCAACCAGCAAGCGACGGACTCCCCCACTCAGGGGACCACGGAGCCCCCGCAAGCGCCCACAGTCACCAGCCCAACTGGTTCTCTGGGATCAAGCAACGGAGGCACCACTAGTTCACTTCCAACGACCCAAAGCTCTTCTGAGGGGTCAAGCGGTGAAACAACCGGTTCGCTCCCGACGACACAAGGATCAAGCGAGGGACCAAGCAATGGCGGTACTACTGGATCACTTCCAACACAAGCCTCCACGGAGGGGTCAACCACCCAGGAGTCCGCCGCCCAAGCCCCGTCGATGGGAAACTCCAGCACCCACGCCACCTTTGGCGATGTCACCTCGGGCAGCGACAAGTGCGTCGTCGGCAATCCGAGCGCTTACATCTCGACCAAGGACGTGGACTGGGTCTGGACGCAGCGAATGAGCAAGTACGTCCCGGACTTCAAGAACTACATCTTCGACCAGCTCGTGACCAACAAGGGAAAGCTCTCGTACTGCGTCCGTTGGGACAGCACGAACAAACTGTCGAAGTCAGTGGCGTCCAAGTTCGAGGCCATGCTCAACCGGCAGTTCAAGGCGTGGAACGAGTGGCTGATCGGGTACGATTGCTGGCCGTTCGAGCAGATCGACGTCAAGATCGTGGGCTGGGCGACGCGCGATGCCTCACTGTTCGACTGGAGTGACGAATCGCTCGGCACGATCTACACGGGCGAGAAGGACTCTGACGGCGTTCCGCAGTGCCCTGAGACCTGCTACAAGCACAAGGACTTCGCTGCGAACGCCGACACGAGTGGCTGCAAGGGCGAGCCGTTCGATATGTCGTTGTGGCCCACGTTGGGCCAGGGCGGTGGTGCCGGTGGTGACTGGGGTCAGCGCGTTGATGCGGAGAACATGTTGGCGTCCTTGGACCAGGAGCAGCTGACGATTGTGGCGCACGAAATCGGCCACGGCTTTGGTCTCCCCGACTTCTACGAGACGACGGACCAGCCCAACGAGGACTTCCCGGTCTGCATCATGAAGGCTGGCTCTTCGCCGACGATCACTCCTGGCGATGGATGGATGCTGCGTCGTGTGCTGGAGCACATCAAGTCTCGCTACAAATTCTAGTCGCGGTTGTCTACATGTTTGATTGTGAATAGTCCCGTCGGTTACTGTAGTTCGGTAGCAGCTGAGCTTTTGGTCGACGTTGATGTCAAGCAGAATACAAGTTGCGTCGTTGCATATTGTCCTGTAAGATTTCCTCTATTACAACATCATCTAGATTTGCTTCATATGTTTTT
>JAHWLF010000967.1:0-10122 GCA_024679295.1 Phytophthora parvispora
CGACGAGTCCACCCCGGGTGACGAGGCCAGCACGGACGCTGAGGCTGACGTGACGGAGGCTCCGGCCACGACGACCGCTCCGTCGACGGACAAGTGCTCGGTGCGTCGCCGCCGCCACTAGGTGCATCGTCCCCCCATCAACCGTCCTTGTGTCGCTGACAACCAGTAGTCAGTAGGTTTTGGAGATCAGTTCGAGCCGTGTCGTGTAGCGGATATGTGTAAGTCAATGTTATACACTTCTTAGATCGGAACGGAATATACAGTGAAATCCCATTTTGCAAATTGCGACGAAGTCGGTGGTGCGTTTGAATTAATTCAGCTCGACGGGTATGCCTTGAACCGAACTGGGCCCTACGGCGAGCGATTAAATAGGTTGATGTGCATTCCGCTCGCAGATATGGCAGGCACGCCGTATCGCCACGAACATCCAGACATCTCCATGCCTGCAAATTGGCAGTATCTGTGCGGACTTGGTTGTACTGCATGCGCTTCCATGGTCATGGGTGACCCTATCTTCGCTGAGAGGGGGGTACCTTTGCCGTAGTTTGACAAAGGTAGGCTCGACCTGAGCACATCTCGCTATACAATCTCGCGAGCAGGCGGGCACACGCGGGATCGCTTTACCGGATGCACTACAGACTCTGGGTACATGTAATATACTACAAACCATGCACATGTAGCACCGCGTACGATTCCGGCTCGGTGCATTTACCTCCTTTCCCGCCGCAAAGTACATGCGTGTGTTCATGTAGAGGAAACGTAGCGGAGCCTGCGATACCCGGACCAGGGGGTAGAGCTGGTGCCTCCGGTGCACATTGCAAGTTGCAGCAGCACTGAGCTCCTTTACAACTTCGTCACGTGACCCTTCGAACACGATGTGCGCTGCAAAACCATCTGCACTGCGGATCACCTGTCATGTGTGTGATGGAGCTGCTCGGGTCGCTCCGTTCAAATCGAGGACCGCGCTTGCGTTCCAGCCGTCGGCTATCGTTTCCCCTCTCGACCTGCCCCTCCGCTACGGCGCACGAGTCGAGGCCTGGTCCACTTGGGCGCTGCACTCCGCCCCAGTACTAGTCTTCTCATTCTGCAAATCTCCGCTCTTCCGTTAGACGACGATTCTCCAGTCGCCATGGTGGCCGTCTCCGCTCAAGCCGCCGCGCTCGCGATGGCGCTCTTGGTCGCGTCAGCCAACGCGCACAGCAAGATGTCGCTGCCGAAGCCCACGTGGGTTTTCGAGGAAGGCACCAACAGTCCGTCCGGAACGGTCGACAGCTCCAACGTGCTGCCGGTACCCGACGGAATGGGCTACGAGGGTGACCCGCTCTCCAACACGGAGGCGTACTGGACGGCCTTCAACGCCAGCAGCTACACCTCGCTCAAGGACCTCGTGTGGAAGAACGAGGTGGTGAACACCGACTCGCTGTACGGCACCGCCACTATCGAGTGCGGATTCTCCTGGACCAACGGCACCGCACGCGACTTGCCTGACGAGGTGGAATGGGACAAGCTCACCACAGGTCACGACGGTCCTATGGAGATCTGGTGCGACGATGAGCTCGTGTTTTCAAGTCCTAATGCTGCTGTTTCATACCCGGACAGTCCGGCGAAGTTTCCGTACGATAAGACCGCCTGCGAGGGCAAGTCCAGGCTCACCGCGATCTGGATGGCGCTCCACTCTCCTCCATGGCAAGTGTTCACCAACTGCGCTCCGCTGACCGGCGCTACGTCGTCTAGCAGCGACTCGACATCCTCGACTGCCACATCGACTACAGGCTCGACCACCACCACCACTACTGCAACTACTACGAAAGCTCCTTCCCCAACTACAGTATCCCCATCGACGGAGGCACCTAGCGCGGCTGATCAGACCTCGGAGGAGGCTAGCACTGCTGCTGACTACGACACGACTTCGGCCGCGTCGGAGTCGACGGCGGCCTCGACTTCTACGGAGACAACCACCTCGACGGAGACGGAGGCGCCCGCAACTACGGCAGCCACGACGACTACTACTACGACGACTTCGACGACGGGGACAAAGTGTTCGCGTCGACGCAGCTAAGCTTCATCGCGGCTGAAGGTGTGAACCCCGTGTGTGCAGTAGAGAGAATTGAAATCGGTGTGTTTTGGCGTAGCTTGATGTTGAATACAGTGAGAGCGTACATGTAACACCACCCGACTTCAAAGTTGATGTCTCGGCAACCAGTCTGTACAGCCGGAACAAACCACACAACGACCGTGCCGCCAGAATCTGTCGGCTTGGGCGTGCCTGGTGCGCGACGCCGCGCTGGTCGTGGGGAGTTCAACTGTGGCCCCGCCTGCTGTTCTGCCGGTGTGGTCCCGCAGCAGGTGGTGGATGACCAAGGGTGCGCGTGTGCCAGTCGAACCAAGCACCTGCTTGCTGTCAAATTGTCACTGTCCACGCAGCAATGCAATTCGTGAGATCAACGCTCCACGACAACAAGGGAATCACAGCCTGCACCAACCGACATCTCAAAATATGCGTGCATTGTCAGGTGGATACCGAGCCAAGCAAGCCTTGTTCGGCTAGAGTCGGCAACTCGATCGAGGACACCATGAACGACCGATTGGGCCAGTCGCTTTCAATCTCGATAAACGATATGTATCGATTCCTGACTGCGAAGTCAAGTGGCGATCTTCGATCACAGCTGGCTTCGAGGTGGCTGGTCTCAGCAAGATGCAGCACGGGTGCTTGCAAGGAGACTGGAGCATGACGTCGTGCTGCTCTCAATGCTATGTATGTGCATGTGGGATGCTACGCAGGTTACTACTGAGACCGATTCCTCCGGTTCGTATAGCACGACTTTGCCGCTGAAGTCCTTGGGACAGCACGCTACCTGGTCCAACGATCGTTCAATTTTACACAGCGCTAGCTCAGATGCCCTGCCGAGAACGCAGCATGTGGCTGGACCGCTTTCAACTCGAGCTCGTACAAATCGCTGAAGGTCCTGCTTGTGAAGACTGGAGAGGTGCAGCCATTTCATCATTCATTTGTGGCCGAAGACAAAGGAAAAGTTGGTAGGAATGGTCGAGACGGCAAGACCAAACGGCAGTACGTCGGGAGGTGGCCGAGAAACAAATGATGACGGCGCTTGATCGGACACGAGCCGACCGGCTTCCAGCTGATGCGCCAAAATGCACTCCGTTTGAAGCGAACCATACTCAGTGAGCATGAGCCATCGGTGCACGGCAGCTCGGTGAGGACGGCACGCGCCTGGACCTCCAACACCGAGCTACCGTCTATTGGCCTAGCCACTTCCTCATGCGAATGGTGCAGGCGCCAACTCTGCTCACTTTTCGTTTTTCGCGCATCAGCTCAAGTGTCTATCTAAGCGTTTTCGAACTAATGGTTGCTTTCTCATCCGTGAGCCTCGCCATTCTGGCCGCCACTGGGTTGGCCGCATCCGCGACTGCGCACAGCAACATGATCTTGCCGCTCCCGACGTGGCCTGTGTCGTGGAGTACCAACAGCCCATCGGGCCTGATCGAGGGCGACACCTATCTCCCCGTTCCCGATGAAATGTCCTACACGACGGACCCGTACGATAACACGGAGGCCTATTGGACTGCGTTCAACGCCAGCAACTACACGTCGCTGCTCGAGTTCGCCAAGGAAACGCAGGTGCTGCAGACCATGGCGACGTTCGGTACGGCCACGGCGGAATGCGGGTTCTCGCTAGCCAACGGGACAGCCCGTGATCTCCCAGCGGAGGTCGAGTGGAACCAGTTGACGTCCTCGCACGAAGGACCCTGCGAGGTCTGGTGCGACGACGTCCGCGTTTTCGAGGTATTGTTTTATGGGTCAAGGTCGATTGGGGTGTGCGTCAAACTAATGAGGCCCATGCACTGTATTACAGGACTCGAACTGTGCTTTGGACTATACTTCCTCTCCGGCGGCGCTCCCGTACGACGTCAGCAAGTGCGAGGGTGCTTCGATGTTGACTTCGATTTGGCTTGCGCTCCACGCTCTGCCCTGGCAAGTTTACACGAACTGCGCTCCGTTGACCGGAGACCTCAGCAGCTCGGTGGACGCTTCAGCCGTTAGTGACGACTCGACCACGGCCACGACGACTAGCGCGAGTGCGTCTACGGCAGCTGAAGCGAGCTTCACGGATGACTACGCTACATCGGAGGACGACTCCGCTTCCGCGGTCGCGTCAACGACAACGACCACGTCGGTGACTGCGTCTGCCGCCTCTGAGGACACCGCTAGCAGCAGCACAGCCACCACCGACACCACCACCTCGACGGATGTTTCCGTCTCGACTACCACGTCGGACGAGGAAGACACTTCAGCGACTACAGCCCCTGCCGCCACGACGGCGACACCCACTGCAACGAGTGCTACCACGTCAGACAAGTGCTCGGTTCGTCGCCACCGCCGGAACTAACTCGAGGAGTGATGCTGCTGCCTAGCCGAGTGAGTGCTCTTGGTTAGCTCGTGGTTTTGCTCATGCTGAGGCGACAGTTAGGTATATGTGTTTGTAGTGCGTTATGCAGCTAACAAGTGTCATTACACAGAAAGAGCTGCTTTCTCTTGGTTTGAATTGTTGGTCGATGCCGATCCCGAGATAAAGTTCCGGTAGTCGTAGACGTAGCATTTGAGCCAGGGCACCTTATCATTCCAATCGCGACAGTTGACCAGAAACCAACTCGAGCCGAGGCTTCGACCAGCGTGGCGCCTCCACTGGAGGCTAAAGACTGCAGTTCATGTACACGCAGTTCATGTACACAATGTAAATAGAGCATGGCGGTGCAGAAACTTCCGACCAGGTGGTTTGGAGGAGGATGCTCGTCCTTCAATGCCGATCTTGTCGCGACTGAAGGGGACCTCTGCAAGTCCTCCGGGCTTCGGACCAGCAAAACGCGACATTGAGCTCGCTTGTCATTCTCAAACCTTCTCGCTTCGGTTCGCACCGGGATATCCAGCACTCAGCGCCCGCCATGCTGTCGCCGTCCTCCACCCTCGCGCTCTTGACGGTCGCCACTTTGGCTGACCACGCCGCTGCGCACAGCAACATGATCCTGCCGCTCCCCACGTGGACGGTGGGCTGGTCAACCAACAGCTTCGCGGCGACAATTGAAGGCGACAAGTACCTTCCTGTTCCGGACGGCATGTCGTACTCCACCGACCCTGCCGACAACACGAAGGCCTACTGGACCGCTTTCAACTCGAGCTCGTACAAATCGCTCAAGGACCTGATTGTGAAGACTGGAGAGGTGCAGACGCAGTCTCCGTTCGGCACCGCAACGCTCGAGTGCGGCTACTCACTTACCAATGGCACGGCGCGCGATCTGCCGGCGGAGGTTGAGTGGAACCAGTTCACGTCCTCGCACCAGGGCCCCTGCGAGGTTTGGTGCGACAACGTCCGAGTTTTCGAGGTAAACTAATTATTGTGTTTAGGGCTCAAGGTCGATGGGATGTCCATCAAACTAATTGGTTTCATCCACCTTGTGCTGCAGGACTGGGACTGCTCGGTGGACTACCCTGCTTCCATTGCTAAGCTGCCGTACGACAAGACCAAGTGTGAAGGTGCATCGAGGCTCACTTCGTACTGGCTGGCGCTGCACGGCCTGCCGTGGCAAGCGTACATCAACTGCGCTCCTCTCACGGGCAGCGATGCGACTGGATCTACAGATACCGCGTCGTCCTCCACCGCTTCCCAGACTTCGACTGCCACGACAGCTTCGCCAACGACAGCACCAACAACTTCTACCACTTCCGCGTCTAAGGATGCCAGCGCTGTCGACGACAGCGCGTCGGGCGTCGGCGGCGAAGCCGATGACACTACTGACGCCCCCGCATCAACTACCGCCGCGCCTAGCTCGGCGACTACAGCACCGACGGACAAGTGCTCCGTTCGTCGTGGCAGAAAATAAGCGTCGCTGCGCACTTGCGTGTCGAAACAGTTTTGTAGTGAAGCGTCTAATGGACGAGTCGATGATGGCCAAGTTTCTTCTGGTAGATGTGGGGCAGATTACATGCCCGGGTCGCGTCAACGACTTGACTCTTACGTAGAAGCAGTGGTCGCCCGCAACGGATTCCCGCTTTCCAGATTGGAGGTCACACCCACGTGCTCGCCAGTCCTCCTCTACCAACCGTAGAGGGGGTTCAACCGGCTCCAGCTTGCAATCCCTCGAGTCGAGCGCAGCAACCCGCACATCGCGTTCACTGTGCGACGCTGTAGGACAGAATGTTGACACTGTCAGCTCTGACACCTGCACAGGCTGGCAACACAGCGCCCAGCCGACGCTCTGGAAGCTAAGCACCCAGTCAAACTCACTTCACCTGCGAATGTGTCGTCCAGCCGAAGCCCAGCGACACCGGGACCAGCCCTAACTTGGGGCTGGTTCCGGTGTGTTGGGCCCCAACGTCATCGCGGAAACGCACGCCGACCAGGTCGGCGAGTCTTCAGCCTTACCAGCTGATGCCTCTGGTGTCGCCGACCAGAGTATTGGCCCCGGCTTACTCTGCTTGCACGATCCTCGCAGCACCAAATTGAACAGCAATTGAGCGCCCCGCAAAGCCTCGGCCAACTCCCCCTGTCCTACTCCCCGCGACTAAAAAGTTCACAAAAGGGGCGGAAGGGACCACGAACAGCTCAAAGCGTTCAAATGACACGAAAGCTCCTTTCTGGTCCGTTGGTCGGTGGTGCTCATTTCGGAATTCTCTCGTCGCGCCACCACTCCGCTCGCCATGGTTTCATCTTCGTTCGCTACTCTCGCGGTGGCCGCGTTCGTGCTGGCCGCCAGCGCCAATGGCCACAGCTACATGACCGACCCCATGCCGACGTGGTCGGTTGGATACCCGACCACCAACTACGCCGGGCTCATTGACGGCCAGGACTACCTGCCGGTTCCGGACGGCATGTCCTACGGCGGGACCCCCGAGGGCAACACGGAAGCGTACTGGACGGCGTTCAACGCTAGCAAGTACACGTCGCTCAAGGACCTGGCGGACAAGACGATGGTGCTTCAGTCGTTGAGCCCGTTCGGCAAGGCCACTGCAGAGTGCGGCTTCTCACTCGCCAACGGCACGGCGCGCGACTTGCCCGCCCAAGTGCAGTGGAAGGACTTTGGCTACTCCCACCAAGGACCCTGCGAAGTCTGGTACGAAAACAAGCTAGCTTTCACTACCCGGAGGTGGTGCCGGCACGTTACCCAATGTTCTAACGCACTTTGTGATCTCGTTGAAGGTGTGATAATAAGCTGGCTTTCCACGATAGCAACTGCGCCTTGAATATACCCGAGGTGCCGGCATCGTTGCCGTACGACGTCGAGGTTTGCACTGGGGCCAAAATGATGCAGTCCTACTGGATTGCCCTTCACGGCCTTCCGTGGCAGTTGTACCTAAACTGTGTGCCGCTCACGGGCAAGGTGAACGGCACCGCCAATGCTGTGGCAAGCGATAGCGACTCGGCAAAGACTCCGACGGCTGCTACCACCACCACCACAACCGAAGCCCCCACCACCGCTGCTACGGAGGCACCCGAGGCATCGACCGACTCTTCGGCCGATTATTCTGCTGACGCCGCTACGACTACCGATGCGCCGGAGGCCTCCACTACGGACGCTTCCGATGCTGCGACGCCCGAGGTGACACCAGCAACCCCCACGGCAACCGAGCCCGCTTCGCAGACTGATGCGGGGACGAGTGGTGGAAAGTGCTCCCGCCGCCGCAACTGACCGGATCGTTAGCTCGAAAGGTGTATAGCTGTTAATGGGTCGAGTAAGATGCGTTCGATGTCAACGAAGTTCACAAGTGCATACCCGCAGGCCTGCGTTTTCAAGGCAAAGTTTTTGGCCCACTTTGCAACCGTGGTTAGAATATTAATTCTAAAATACTACATTTACGGTAAATATCTGATCGTATTGCTTTTGGAAGCTAAAACCATTTCAAAACTATTTATTGTCTGGAAGGAGTGGACAAGAGGGAAAAGTGTTGCTTCAACAACCGGTACTACCGCGTGCTTTAATGGGGCGGTTTCTTCTCCCTCCTTTCCCGTCGATCTTGCTTTCGTGCTTTGGTAAAGCAATGGCGAATCCCGTCATGTAAGTGCCTTTCGCCTTCAACAACTTCATCGTTTTGTGAAGGAAGTTATGCGCATTCGGGTTCTGTTACCTGAAGACAGATCTCTCTGCTGCTCCTGAAGCGGCCTCCGATTCTACGTGCAGTTTGACGAATTTCAACATCTCACTTCAATGTTATTGACAAGACAACAGGCAAACACACGAAGGTAGCATGACGCCGTCCTCAGTCGCGCGAGCGGCGTCGAACGTTGCACTTTTCCCGTCGTTGTAGTCGCTGCAGTCGTCGAGCCGTTGCGCCTCCGGTCCCGTCATTAATGTTTACACAGTTGACTGTAGAAAAAAAAAGTAGGAAAACAAGGAAAACAGGCAAGGAAAACAGCGAGTTTGATTTCGATTGATCACCAAGCGAGCAAGGAAAACAGCGAGTTAGATTTAGATTGATCACCCTGCGTTTGAAAGCACAATACGTACTGTAAACTTGCCAAGTTGCGCCGTGCATGGCAACCCAGTAGAACGTCAGACGTTTAGCGCTCGTGCAGACGGAGTTGTCGATCGGGACGGGGGCGGCGCCCTCGCCCGAGGAAGGGGTGTACGTCGACTGACACTCCATGTTCTGTTCCCGTAGCTGGCTTGGGCCGGGTCGGAGAACCCGCAAGAAGCCGTGGCGTCGTTCGAAACCAGCACTTGGTTGTCTTTGATCATCGCTCTGACGCTTTTGTACTTCGACTTTTTGTAGTTCTCGACGAAGGACTTCACGTTGATCGTCGGGTCCGTGTTGAACGTTCCGTCGGGGAATAGCTTGTAGCTGTCGATGGTCGACGAGTACTGGGTCTTGTCAATGTTTGGGCTGATGAACTTGGCCAAGGGCTGGACCAGGTAGCCGTGCGCTGAGAAATGAAGACAGCGAGCGCCAAGAGTGTCGCCAAGCCAGTCGGTGACATCTTCATCGTAGTTTTCTTCTCGACTTGTGCTGGACGGCGCCAATTAATCAATGGTTTTGCTATCCGAAGTCCGCCCAGGTCATCTCCGGCGAGGATAAAGTACATGTACACCGAGCAGGGATCAGATCCCGACACTTGCATTGCCCACCAGCTGACTTCAACGCTCGCGACTCGACCGTCATGCACCTCTCTAGACGCCAGTCTTTCGCGCTGGTCTACATGTTTTTGCCCTTCGCAGCTCACGTTTGTTTTTACATGCGCAAAGGCTTCCTCCTCTCCGCAACACCAGATGCACTGCATCATGCAGCTACACTCGGTAAGATCACCCCGCGCCCGTCGCCGTAGGAACATGTCGCGAAGATAACTCCTGATCCGAGCTCGTGTGCCGATGGTCTGGCAGGAAACATTGTTCGGATCTGCCGTCGCCGGCGCCCGTACAAGGTCACGGTCACACCGAAAATTGGACGAAGGATGACATATTTTGATTCGACGACTACATGTAGAACGCTACTCGATGGCATTGAACTGACACACACAAGCTTTGGATGCTACGACGAAAGGTTTTAGTGGCGGAAGCCGAAGCTGTTGCCCCAGCCGGCGTTGTTCCAGCCACTGGTGGTACCCTGGTTGGGTGAGACTGTGCCGGTGGTCGCTTGGACGTCGCTGTTGCCGTTGCCGTTGTTTGACCTCTGTCCCTGAGTTGTGCTAGTCGAACCAGCAGTGGGTGTCGCCGACCAACCCCCGTTCGTCTTCGTCGACCCCGTCGAGTTGGTCGCCGCCGACTGGTTAGAAGTACTCGAGCTGCCAGTGGTGCCCGTCGACGGCGAGCTCGTGGACGGAGCCGTGGTTGTCGAGGTGGCAGTAGATGTCGAGCTGGTGCTCGGGGCTGTTGTCGCGGAAGTTGTTGACGCGCTGGTGCCCGTAGCCGGCGCAGTCGTGGTGCTAGTCGTGGAAGTGGAAGTTGCCCCCGACGAGGCCGTGCTGGATGTGGTTTCAGCAGTAGTTGCACTGGGCGCCGACGTCGTGGAAGTAGTCGAGCTCGTACTGTTCGATGTAGTACTGGCGCTAGTGCTTGTTCCAGAGCTAGTGCCCACTGCGTACTTGGACGTCGCGCCCGTGGACGTCGTGCTCT